>JALGBA010002475.1:0-113466 GCA_023970755.1 Azemiops feae
GGCAAAATCCATTCAGGAGAAAAATACTTCAAAATCCCTTGCAGCAAAACTTACAGCTAACAATAGCAGAGCAATAGAAGCTAACAGGAGACATCAGCCATCAGCCAAATAGAAATTGCCAAACGCTCCTTAAGAACACAAAGCCCCCATTGCACAAATCCCAGAACTTCAAAGTGACAAAAGCACATAAGAATCCTTCCACTCTCCATCTCCCTCCTTCGTGCCTCTGCAGGTCCAGAGGACTCTCTCACTGTAAGTCTTTGCCTGTGCTGGCTCTTTCCCTCCCCCACTACACTTGGCTAGGCAGGGCTGCGTACGACCTGCCACTCGTTAATGTACCACAAGTGGTACGCGTACCACCGGTTGAAAAGCCCTGATTTAGATTCCTTGCAGTCCGCTGGTTGTTTGCACTCCCTCTGAGAGTTGTTGAGGCCACTTAGATGCTTTTGGATGAGAAGCGAAAGCCCCCAAAGCCTCAGAGAGCGCAGAGTCCCCTCCCTCCTCCTCCCTCTCCTCCTCCTCCTCCATCTCTCCACAAACCTTACCCCATCCCAACACGGATGACGTTCCCTAGTTGGGACATGAAATGTCTGCAAGAAAACCACCAAGCTCAGAGAGCACCAAGGACCCTACAGCTCCTCCCCCCCCTCCTCCTCCTCCTTGCAAACCCCATTCTTTTCTAGCCCTGATGATGTTACCTACTTGGGTCACGAAACCTCTGCAGGGAAACCACCAAGCTCAGAGAGCACCAAGGACCTTCAGTCCTCCTCCTCCTCCTCCTCCTCCCCCTCCTTGCAAACCCTCTCCCTTCTAGCCCTGATGACAATACCTAGTTGGGACATGAAACGTCTGCAGGGAAACCACCCAGCTCAGAGAGCACCAAGGACCCCACTGTGGTGTTTGACTACCAGCCAGTAATTCATGTGCATGTCAATAACCGTGACTCCAGGAACTCCGCTTCAAGGGTGGCGTCTCCTTTACAATTCAAGGATTTAAGTGGCTTGGTTGGTTTCCTGCTGCCCAAGCAGAAAACAGGGAAGGCCGGGCTGGCCGCCGTGCCTTTCGGAGGGAGGCGGGCGTGCCTGGCTGAGGAATTCTGGGAGTTGAAGTCCGCAAGTCATCAAAGGGCCAAGTTGGAAGACCCCTGGTCTAGTCCGCTATGGCTAATCAAGGCGGTTAATTTCGCCACCTACGCTAGTTCAGTCAATTTTAAATCAAGGCTGCCGTCTTTTCTTGACCTCGGTGAGCAGAAGGCTAGTCCTCATGAGCCTTGGGCGAGGTTCGTGGGTGGAGCAGAGGGAGGACTGAGCGAGGGGTGCTAGATGTCTGACATCCCCTGGCGCCAACTCACCCAGTTCCGGCGTTTCCGAAAAGGGAAGAGGGAGTTCCAGCTTCCACCGGAGAACCCAGGAGCAATTCCAAGCTCCTTTGGAAAGGAAATCCTCAGCCTGAGGGAAGGGGACCCTCGGAGGAGACGGAAAGCTGCCCCACGTGTGTGTGTGTGTATTTCCCCCCCCAGGGAAACTCCTTGTCCCACCGCTGGTAGCTCCAGGGAAATCCCCCTTTCAGTCTGACTCCTCGCTCTGAACGAGACACTTGTCCAGGTTTGCAGCACGTCCAAACGCAGCTAAAGGGCTCTTTGGGGCCATGGTCCATTTCTCTCTCTCTCTTTTCCTTCCTTCCTTCCTTCCTTCCTTCCTTCCTTCCTTCCTTCCTTCTCTGTCTCTCCCTCCCTCCCTTCCTTTTTCTCTTCCTCTCTCCCCTCCCTCCCTCCCTCATTTCTTTCTTTCTTTCTTTCTTTCTTTCTTTCTTTCTTTCTTTCTTTCTTTCTTTCTTTCTTTCTTTCTTTCTTTCTTTCTTTCTTTCTTTTTCTTTCTTTTTCTTTCTTTCTTTCTCTCTCTCCTCTCTGTCTCCCGCTTCGCTCCCTCCCTCGACTACTCCCTCCCCCTCTCCTCCCCACAATCCGAGGTGTCGGCCAACCCTCCCTTCTTTTTCTCTCTCTCTCCCTTCCCTCCGTCATTTCTTTCTTTCTCTGTCCCTCTCCTCCCTCCCTCCCTTCCTTTTTCTCTCCCTCTCTCCCTCCCTTCTTTCTTCTTTCATTTCTCTCCTCTCTCTTTTCTCCTCCCTCCTTTCCTTTTCTCTGTCCAATCTCCCTCCCGCCCTACCTCCCTCCCTCCCTCCCTCTCTTTCTTTCTTCTTTCGTTCTTTTCTTTTTCTTTGTCTTTCTTTCTTTCTTTCTTTCTTTTGGTCTTTTCTTTCTTTTCTTATCTTTTCTTTCTTTCTTTCTTTCTCTTTCTTCGTTTCTTTCTTTCTTTCTCCTTCCTTGACTTCCTTCCTCCTCTCTCACCCTCCTTCCTTCCTTCCTTCCTTCCTTCCTTCCTCCCTCTCTCTCTCTCTCTCTCTCTCTCTCTCTCTCTTTCTTCTATATTACCTCCCTCCTTCTGTTTTCCTCGCTCCCTCCCTCCCTCCCTCTCTGGCAGCCCTTCCCTGTCCTGTTGTGAGGGATTCAGGGACACCCCACCCAGTCGTGAGAAAACCTAACGTCTTCATAAAACCCGTGTAAGGACTGTGCACACCGTCTCAGGCTGTTGAGAATTCAGGAGAAGCAGCTTGTGCTTTGGAAAGGCAGACCCAGCAGGGAGAGTGGCAGATGGCTATGGATTGACTGGGGGGGGGGGAGGAATTGCAGGGAAAGGGGCTTGATTTATGCTGAATGCCTGAATTTGCAGCGTTCCACCCAAGCAGCAGCGAAGATGGATTTGGGGAGAGAGAGTCGTAAGCAAGTTAGAGAAGGCAGAGCAGCCTCGTTTAATTATCATCCCTGTTGGAGAACAAATGCTGCTAGTTTGTACACATATCTGTATGGTAGTGTTAACAAAACACGGTGAACACCCTTGGCGCATTGCTGGGGCTCCCATTGTGTCTTCCTTTGGACTTTTTCTCCTGGTGGCGTGTTTGTATCTTTGTCCTCCCCCCCCCCAAAACCCCTTTTTATTTCCCCTAGCAGGAAAAACAGAAAACTAATCGTCATTTTAAGATTAGCAACAAAGGAGAATATTTGTAGCTCATGGTTTGAAATGTGGGGTCCTCGGTGCTCTCTGAGCTTGGTGGGGGTTTTTTTGCAGACATTTCATGACCCAGCTAGGCAACATCATCAGTGCTTTGAGTAATGAGACACCTGCAAGAAAACAACCCAGCTCAGAGATCACCAAGGACTCATTTTAAGACCGTACACAGAAAACTCAAAGAGTAGTAAGTATATTTCCAAGCGATTGCAGTATATTTCCAAGCCATTCCTAAAGGTGGTTTTCTTGCAGACATTTCGTTACCAAACTAGGTAACATCATCAATGCTGGAAGGGAGCAAAAGGTTTTTTTGCTCCTTTACTCTTCTACCGCTAGCTTGGACAAGAAGCCCACGAGATACCACAAAATGTTGCTCTTCCGTTCCCCGTTTGGCGAAATAGATATTTCTCAACCGTAGCCTTATTGCATCTTGGAGTAGTTAATGCTGTGAGATTTATAGCTCCTTAATTAAAAGCTGTCATCTTCCTGTAGCTGATGCCAGGTTTTTTTTTATCCCCACACCGCTATTTTTACATCAGCTAACATCAATATTATTCTCAATTTATTATTATTTGTTTTTTTGGACAAATGCTGTTGCTAGTTCCCGGCACAAAATTAGGTGTTCTTCGAAGTTTTTCAGGCAGAGATTTAATTGGGTTCTCCCCCCCCCCCGCTTCTTGCCAACACCCCCCCCTCCCCCCTGAAACACACTCCTAGCATTGTTCCACCCCCTTGTAGCGTTGTGCATCACGCCGGGAACTCAGCCGTGCTAGCAGATGCCTGTTATCATTATAATAAAAGTCAGGAAAAATATGAGCGTTTAATGACTCACCGCTCAATCTGGACGCTGCCTGAGACGCTGGCTGAGAAGCATCTCTCTAGCAGGAGGTATAAAGGACATCGTGCTTTTAGAAGCCTGGCGCTTTCTGACACTACAAATCCCTTTTGTGCGTTTTCCTGGGGGAGAAATATTCCAGATTTTATGGGCCAAGAAGGTCCTTGAGGCCGTCTCCTTAGGGGATAGTAATGCCTTTTGGATGTTTCCTCGGCAGCTTGGTCCAGAATTGGCAAAATTGTGCACAGGCGGGTAGCCCTCCACTTAACGACCGTTTTTCTGTCGTTAAGTGAGAATTTTGAGCAGTGCGTTTTGCCCCATTTTGGCATAGTCGGTAAACTAATCGCTGCAGTTCATAAGCTGGTCACGCGGACGTTAAGCTTCCCCGGTGACTTTGCTCGTCAGACGGTCGCAGAGGGGGATCCCGCGACTTTGAGCAGGCCGCAACCGTCGTAAATACGAGTGGATTCTGATCACGCGACCCCGGGGGTGCTGCAGAGGTCATAACTGTGAGGAACGGCCATAAGCCACTTTTCCCAGTGCTGTTGTAACTTCGAACGGTCACTAAATGAGCTGTCGTAAGTAGAGGACCTGCCTGCATTGTCAACTACCCCATCTTTTGGGGGGAAAACGGTCGTAAGTCCTTTTTCCCCAAAGCCGTCGTAACTTTGAATGGTCGTGAAAGAAACCGATGTGAGTCGAGGACTATTAAATAAAGATTAAAAAAAAAGTGCTCAGAGAATCTTTTCAGTTGTGGTGTGTGTTTTTTTTTTAACCACAATAATATATCTGACTTCTAATAGTTTGAGATCTCAGATCTGTGTGTTCGATATTATGCTGATGCCTCCCTGAGGTGATTTTCTCCTTTCCAGCTACAGTATAACCTGTAGCGGCAATTAATTAATATGACAATCGAGGCTGTTGTGTACTGAATTTCCTAGCTCCCACCCCGTGACAAAAGATGTATTTTGGAGAGCATAAAAATAAATGTATTTGCAGCTGGAGTTTGGAAAGAAGACACCGTCCCGGCTTGAGAATAAAATGTAATAGAATTAATAATAATCCTTGATTTGCAACAGTTCGCTTAGTGACCGTTCAAAGTTACAACAGCTCTGAAAAAAAGGACTTGTGACTGTTTTTCCCACTGAAGACCGTTGTAGCACACACGCACACACACACACGCACACACACACACACACTGGTCGTGTGATCAAAATTCAGCCACTTGGCAACTGACTCATACTTACGACGGTCGTAAGTGTCGCGGGATCACGTGATCCCCTTTTTTATCTGTGGTAGATTTTTACCTCTGGGCCCTAAATAAGGAGCCCTTTTCAAAATACCAGCAAAGCAACATTTTTAGAAGGTGAGAAACACTTACTACTGTATATATGCTGTACGTACTGTTGAGCGTGGGCAACGTAGGTGTCTGAATGTGACCTTGTAGTAAGTCATGACTTCTGATATTATGAGTGACATATCTAAGGAGTTGCCACAAATAAGAGGTGGGGGGGGGTCAACCTCCAGAGCATCTAAAGGCAGGAGAAGAAGCCACGGATGGAAACTCATCAAGGAGAGAAGCAGCCTAGAAATAAGGAGAAATTTCCTGACAGTGAGAACAATTAACCAGCGGAACAACCTGCCTCCAGAAGCGGTGAATGCTCCAACACTGGAAGTTTTTAAGAAGAGACTGGACAGCCATTTGTCTGAAATGGTATAGGGTTTCCTGCCTGAGCAGGGGGTTGAACTAGATGACCTCTGAGCTCCCTTCCAACTCTGTTATTCTGAAACTTATCAAGGAGAGAAGCAACCTAGAAGTAAGGAGAAATTTCCTGGGAGTGAGAAAAATTAACCAGTGGAACGTCTTCCCTCCAGAAGTTGCGAATGCTCCGCCGCTGGAAGTTGTTAAGAAGAGATTGGACAAAAATGTTTGTCCGAAATTGGTGTAGTAGGGCCTCCTGCTTGGGTTGGACTAGATGACCTCCAAGGTCCCTCCCGGCTCTGTTGTTCTGTTTACAGAGTTGACAAGGAGACAGAGTTGAAATCTGGGTCTTTCTGCTTGTAATCACTGGGTGAATTGCACAGGTTTAACTCACCCTTCAGTACCTCCCTCAACTGAGAGAGCAGCGGGGCAACAAGCTGTGCATCCACCCACACCCGTACGTGAAAATAAATAAAATAAAATAAAATTAAATTAAATAAATAAATAACTGGCTACAAGCCAGATATCAGAAATCGCAAATTGCAGGCTCCTTGACTTCAAGGATCCCGTTCCCGAGAAAGTGAATCGGCGTGAACTGATTTGAAAAGCAGAAAAGATGAAGCGAGATTCATCTGAGGACTGAAGCTTCAGTTCTTGCTGATTAAATAGAGGTGAAGACTTATTTTTTTTTTAAAAAAAAAATTAGTTTATCAATGTGTGTATTGCCTAGTAATTCCAGGACTGAATGTCCCTGGATTGAATTTTAAAGCTGGGTTGTTGTTTTTTGTTTTTTGTTTTGCATTTTGATCTCTTCCAAAATAATTTTTCAATCCAGCTAAATCAACATTGTGTTTAAACATTTCCATGGTCTGGACCTGGGGTCCTCAAACTCGGCCACTTTAAGACTTGTGGACTTCAACTCCCAGAATTCCCCAGCCAGCCATGTCTGCCATCTTGCTGCATCCGGTTTTGGTCACCACGATGTAAAAAAGATGTTGAGACTCTAGAAAGAGTGCAGAGAAGAGCAACAAAGATGATTATGGGGCTGAAGGCTAAAACATATAAGGAACGGTTGCTGGAATTGGGTAGGTCTAGTTTAATGAAGAGAAGGACGAGGGGGGACAGTTCCAGTATCTCAGGGGCTGCCCCAAAGAAGAGGGAGTCAAGCTATTCTCCAAAGTGCCTGAAGGCAGGACAAGAAGCAACAGATGGAAACTAACCAAGGAGAGAAGCAACCTGGAACTAAGGAGAAACTTCCTGACAGTGAGAACAATTAACCAGTGGAACAACCTGCCTCCAGAAGCGGTGAATGCTCCAACACTGGAAGTTTTTAAGAAGAGACTGGACAGCCATTTGTCCGAAATGGTATAGGGTTTCCTGCCTGAGTAGGGGGTTGGACTAGAAGACCTCCATGGTCCCTTTCGAGTTTGTTATACTTTTCCTTCCTTCCTTCCTTCCTTCCTTCCTTCCTTCCTTCCTTCCTTCCTTCCTTCCTTCCTTCCTTCCTTCCTTCCTTCCTTCCTTCCTTCCCTTCTCCAACACTGGAAGTTTTTAAGAAGAGACTGGACAGTCCTTGGTCTGAAATGGTATAGGGCTTCCTGCCTGAGCAGGGGGTTGGACTAGATGACCTCCAAGGTCCCTTCCGAGTCTGTTATTCCCTCCCTCCCTCCCTCCCTCCCTCCCTCCCTTCCTTCCTTCCTTCCTTCCTGCCTTCCTTCCCTTCCTTCCTTCCTTCCTTCCTTCCTTCCTTCCTTCCTTCCTTCCTTCCTTCCTTCCTTCCTTCCTTCCTTCCTTCCCTTCTCCAACACTGGAAGTTTTTAAGAAGAGACTGGACAGTCCTTGGTCTGAAATGGTATAGGGCTTCCTGCCTGAGCAGGGGGTTGGACTAGAAGACCTCCAAGGTCCTTTCCAACTTTATTATTATTATTAGATTTTGAACCCAGGTCTACCTGAAATGGGCTGACTTACAGAATGGGGTCTGTGACTTCTGAAATTTGGGGACCTCCCTTCGAAACCGCATTGCAGACACACCACAATCGGGCCTTTCCACAACTTCCTCTCCGTGGCTGAGCAAAAAGTCTAACCGGCAATTAGAAGAAGCAGAGGGGGCAGCGGAGACGGCTAATTCTCCCTTTTGAAAACCTGAATCATTTTTCCAAGAACCTATCCTCACACTTCAAAAAATACCTGATTGTTTTCCTCGGCAGTGGCGGTCTCTGAGCTGTCTTTCATGATCCATCCACTGTGGCGCACAGTGGCAGGTTCAGGGGAGGAAAAAAAAAAGATTCTTTCACATCTGAAATTCTTTTAATGTTTGTTTTTCTGCAGGGAAACTGCGACATTTCCCCCCCCCCCAAGAACTAACTTTTCCGAACTAGCTTTGCTGGGACTCACATGTGGCTTGTTTGACAGCCTTATGTCGGATGAGCGCGGGGGAGGAAGAGGAAGAGTTGCCTTAGGCAGGTTTGTGTATACAAAATGAGGAAAAAACCCCTCCCCCAATGTTGGAAGCTAAGGTTTGTTTTAGAATAGAATGGAATGGAATGGAATGGAATGGAATGGAATGGAATAGAATAGAATAGAATAGAATAGAATAGAATAGAATAGAATAGAATAGAATAGAATAGAATAGAATAGAATAGAATAGAATAGAATAGAATATATAATTAGAATAGAATAGAATAGAATAGAATAGAATAGAATAGAATAGAATACATAATTAGAATAGAATAGAATACATAATTAGCATAGAATAGAATAGAATAGAATAGAATAGAATAGAATGGAATGGAATGGAATGGAATGGAATGGAATAGAGCTGGAAGGGACCTTGGAGGTCTTCTAGTCCAACTCCCTGCTCAGGCAGGAAACCCTATACTATTTTGGACAAATGGCTGTCCAGTCTCTTCTTAAAAACTTCCAGTGTTGGAGCATTCACCGCTTCTGGAGGCAGGTTGTTCCACTGGTTAATTGTTCTAACTGTCAGGAAGTTTCTCCTCAGTTCTCGGTTGCTTCTCTCCTTGATTAGTTTCCATCCGTTGCTTCTTGTCCTGCCTTCAGGCGCTTTGGAGAAGAGCTTGACTCCCTCTTCTTTGGGGCAGCCCCTGAGATATTGGAACAGCTGCTATCATGTCCCCCCTCGTCCTTCTCTTCATTAAACTAGACATCCCCAATTCCAGCAACCATTCCTCATATGCTTTAGCCTCCAGTCCCCTAATCATCTTTGCTGCTCTTCTCTGCACTCTTTCTAGAGTCTCAACCTCTTTTTTACATCGTGGTGACCAAAACTGGATGCCGTATTCCAAGTGTGGCCTTACCAAGGCATTGTAAAGTGGTATTAATACTTCCCGTGAAAGTCCAGTTGCCTTTTGAAAAAGCACCTTTGGGACAAATACGGCACTAAGGCATTCCCGGGGAGCTCGCAGTCACCCAGACCCCTGTCCCCATGTTGACGGCGCAAGAGAAAATCTTGATGATTCTTAACATTTTTCACCCTGTAAAGTGACCCTCGCTTTCTTCCCGATGTCTCAAAGAGTGATTTTGTGCGACAACGTTTCTCTGTTGCTTCCACTGAATTGTTTTATCTGTAAGAAATCAATCTTCCTGTCTAATAACTGCCTGAGGTTTATTTCCTGGTGCCTCCTCCTCC
Source organism: Azemiops feae (assembly GCA_023970755.1). NCBI lineage: Eukaryota > Metazoa > Chordata > Lepidosauria > Squamata > Viperidae > Azemiops > Azemiops feae. The sequence continues at coordinate 9,252 of JALGBA010002475.1, forward strand.
TCTGAGGTCTAGTCCAAAAAAGCTACTTGACCCTTGACGGACTTGCTCTTTATCCCCATCGTTTCACAGACGATTTTTGACTATCGCAAACGGAAGGAGGCAGAGTAGTCCTTAAGGAGTCGCCCTTCTTGATCTCCTCTCTGATTCCCCCCCCCTTTCCTCCTCCAGGCTGCAGATAGAAGAATCCTCTAAGCCCGTCAGCTGGACGATGCAGCTGGATAAGGCGGTCACCACCAATTACAGGCCCGTGTCTAATCATCAGTACAACGTGAGTCGCTTTTAACCTTTTTTTTATTCTGGTTCTTCAATTCAGGTTAGATGCCTCGGACAGGTTGCTGGGCATGATTGTTCAGCATCACACACTACTTAGTAAGGGTATTGGATGGATGGGTGGGTGGGTGGGTGGGTGGGTGGATATCAGGGGTTCCCAACCGGGAGTGCGAGACGATATTCCAGGGAGTGCAAAAACTTGGGAGTTTTCAAAATTATAGTGTCTGTGCATAATTGAGCTTCAATGGACTCCAGAAGATGGTAGAGGACAGGAAGACCTGGAGGAACGTTGTCCATGGGGTCGCGATGGGTCGGACACGACTTCGCAGCTAACAACAACCACAACATGCATAATTCGTTGCCGTTATTTCGAACTTTTTTAAGGGGTATGAGAATATATCAGAAGCGTTCTAGGTGGGGTATAGAAAAAGTTGGGAGCTGCTGATTGTGTGTGTGTGTGTATAATATATATGTGTGTGTGTGTGTGTATAATATATGTGTGGGTGTTAAATTTATTGGCCGCTCATCTTACCATAGAGTAACTCTGGGCGGCTTACAATTACATCTTAGTTAAAACATAAAATGTTAAAATGAAACCTTACAGCCAAAGACACATGGGGAGAGGGGGGGGGGGGGGGGGGGGGGGTCTGCAAAAAACAACTGAGCTCGGAGAGCACCAAAGACCCCACAGTTCTTGTCCTCCTCCTCCTCCTCAACTCCTTTCTAGCACTGATGATGTTACCTAGTTGGCTAATGAAACGTCTGCAAAAAAAACAGTCGAGCTCGGAGAGCACCAAGGACCCCACAGTTGAATCCCGAGCTACAAATATTCTCTTCTGTTGCTACGTTAAAATTGGTTTGTTTGGGTCAAGAATGGTTTTGAATGTCACCTGATTGGGTTGAATTGCTTTATGGGATAAATAAAAAACTTTTTTTTTTAAAAGAAAAATTAAACTCAGTTCTGTCAAAATACCCTAAAATCCCTCTTCGCGCTACCATAAAAACCGAAGGGAGCTCGATTGTTTCTGTCGCCGCTGTTAAACGCAACGCTCCCCAACTAGTTTGAAAATATGTATTTTTCGTTGTTGTCGTTCCAATGAATAGATTGACTACGAAAAGAAGAAAAAAGAGGACGGCAAGCGGGCCCGAGCTGAAAAGCAGCAGGTGCTGGACATGCTCTTCTCTGCTTTTGAGAAACACCAGTACTACAATATCAAAGACTTGGTGGATATAACTAAACAGCCCGTGGTAAGTCAATCCTAAAAATAAAATATGAGCCGAAACCGCAAATAGCTTTATTGGGTACAGTCCCAGAAAACATAAATGAAAAGTATCGCGGTTTATGCTGACAGTTGCAAGGACAAATTATGTACACTGTTGGAAAAGAGGAATCACGGAATTGCATAGAAACCTCGGGCTGGGAGGGACCTCAGAGGTCTTCTAGTCCACCCCCCCTGCCCAAGGCAGAAGACTTTATTCCACCCGGGTCCAGTCTCTTCTGGAAAGCCTCCAGTGTTGGAGCACCCACAACTTCTGGAGGCAGGTGGTTCCACTGGTTAATTGTCCTTACTGTCAGGATGTTTCTCCTTAGTTCCAGGTTGCTTCTCTCCTTGGTTAGTTTCCATCCGTTGCTTCTTGTCCTGCCTTCAGGCGCTTTGGAGAATAGCTTGACTCCCTCTTCTTTGGGGCAGCCCCTGAGATACTGGAACACTGCTGTCATGTCGCTCCTTGTGCTTCTCGTGCCCACACCCCAATTCGGAAGCATCTATAGATGATAGTTCTCCCTGTAATATTGTTGTCATGCTACATTTCATCACCACAACTTATAGTTGAACAAAGAGATCTCTGCAGTGAGTTATTGTGCAATTACCTGCAGTGAAGTAGGCTTAATTACACTGTGTATTTTGCATCAGTCCCCTTGACTGTGTTGAATGGTCTGGAGTTGTGGCTGTCTAGGAATCCGTTGCCGTAAATTGAGATCTTTCTCCTGCAGCTGTGAGCCAGTTGCTCTAGAACAGAGGTCCCCAACCTTTGGGGCACCAGGGACCGGTTCCGTGGAGAGAGGTTTTTCCGCGGACCGGAGAGTGCGTGCTTTTGTGTGCTGCCTGTATCTCGCGGGTTTTGCTTTGCGTGTTTGTGCGGACCGGTTGCTGGCATGTCGCGGCCCGGTACCAGTCCACGGACCGAGGGTTGGGGACCCCTGGACTAGATGATCGCGTAGGACAGAGGCCCCCAACCTTTTGGACACCGGGGACCGGTTCTGTGGAGAGAGGTCTTTCCGCGGCCTGGAGGGTGCGTGGTTTTGTGTGCTGCCTACATCCCCAGATGGGACTGTGCTTGTTTGTGCGGAGCGGTTGCTGGCATGCCACAGCCCGGTACCGGTCCACGGCCCCGGGGGTTGGGGACCCCTGCTCTGGAGAAGGCAAATAGTTGATTCTTGTTTTATTTCTCCATGCCGAACTGCCTCGGGCAGCTCCTGTTCCAACTCCTCCGCCTCCTACAAACTAAGAAGCTGACTAATTGTTTTGTTTCTCCGTGACAGATATTGATTTTGCTCCTCTGGGTAGAAAAGCAAGAAAACAGGAGAATATCCAGGCAGCAGCCGGGAGACGGTGTGGGAGGGATTTGACGGGGTTTCTAATGGATGGAGAAAGCCGAACGCTAATTTCGAAGGATAAACAGAGACGAAAACTAATCAAAGTCTGCCCAGTTTCCGACCTGTCTCTCTTTCCGACTGGCGCTTCGGAAGGACGCGAGCGCTTCGCGGGGCTCAGCAGGCAGAATTTTACGCTGGGTTGTGTAGTGGGGGGGTAATCCCCCGACATACGGCCACGGTCGAGCCCAGAATTCACATTGCTAAGTGAAAAGAATTTGTTAACCTGGGTTTTGCCCCATTTGACCACCTTTTTTGGGCCACCGTTGTTAAAGTGAATCGCTGCGGTTGTTGAATTAGTAACCCGGTTGTTAAGCGAATCCAGTTTCTCCCCCGGGGACTTTGCTTGTCAGAAGGTGGCAAAAAGGGGATCACGTCACTCTCTCTCTCTCTCTCTCTCTCTCTCTCTCTCTCTCTCTCTCTCTCTCTCTCTCACTCTCTCATACACACACACACACACACACACACACACACACACACAGACACTGCGACCGTCACAAATGTGAATCAGTTGTCAAAATCACGTGACCCTGGGGATGCTGCAGTGGTCGTAAGTGCGAAAAGGGGTCCTTTTTTCAGTGCCGTTGTAACTTTGAACGGTCACTAAGCGGACTGTCGTAAGCCGAGGAGTACTTGCATGTAGTATCCACCGGACGTCTTCAGAGGTTCTTAGGGTCCACCCTTTACCCAGGAGTTTACTTTAAGGTGTGGCTGTGTTGTCGAAAATGCTTGATGCTTCTTTCCGTTGGGTTGTGTGAGACGAGGACCACCAAGTCCTGGATATAAATAGCTCCTGCCTGCTAAAACTGTCCAAAATACACACACACAAACACAAACACACACACGCTGTTTGGCTTCTGGGGTCGAGAATATTCCTGTTCTGCTCTTACCCCTCTTTGGCGGGCACCCATCACTTGTAAGATCTGTAGTAACTGATGAAGGGTCCTCAGAACGCAGGACACAGGGCGGTTGAAGGCAAGAATGATCGCACTGAAGTTTGTGTTGCTGGTGCAACCTTGGATTGTTTGGCTGGGCCAGGAAGGAGGGAGTGTTACTTGTTGCACTTGAGGACGTTCTCAGACTTGTGATGTTCCTGCCTGAGCTGTGCGGTCTGGAATGGCCATCCTAGATCTCTTGATAGGAACCCATGTGAGACCATCCCTTCCTCATTCCTGGTTCTTCTACCTTCATCATCCGTGGTCTTTGAGATCATGGATGGCTCCTCCTCCAACTCCTCCTCCTCCTCCTCCTCCTTCTCTCCCTTCTCTCCTCCTCCTCCTTCTCCTCCTCCTCCTCCTCCTGATGATGTTCCCTAGTTGGGTCATGAAACATCTGCAAGGAAACCACCAAGCTCAGAGAGCACCAAGGACCCCACGTTCTCCTTTTTCCTCCTCCTCCTCCTCCTCCTCCCTCTTCCCCCTCTTGATGATGTTCCCTAGTTGGGCATGAAACATCTGAAGGAAACCACCAAGCGCATGAGATAACCAAGGACTCACACTTATCCTCCTCCTCCTTTTCCCCTTTTCATCCTTCCTCCCTATTTCCCCTTTTCCTCTCACCTCTCCTCATGATGATGATGTTCCCTTAGTTGGTGTCAAAAACATCTGCAAGGAAACCACCAGACTCATAGCACACTGAGGACCCCACATTCTCCTCCTCCTCCTTCTCTCCTTCTCCTCCTCCTCCTCCTCCTCCTCCTCTTCCCACAAGTGCAGGTGATCCTCTCTTTTTTCTAAATCAGCTGAGTGTTGATCCGTTAGTTGTAACGGGACATACATTTAAAGAAGTGATAAATACAGGTCTCCTTATTAAGTCTCTGTTTTACTTAAAGCGCCCAGTTGCAGCTCCAACATATTTAAATTGGAACGTTCCTCCTCTGGAAAGTACATTTTCTCCTCTAACTATAATTTTTTTTCTGCTTGGCGAGACCAGGCAAGTGAAATGTCCTTTAATTAATCAGTTCCTCTTAATTACTGGTTTGATCACATTGTTTCTGTCTTTCCTTTTCTTCCATAATGGCAAAAGCCTGTTTGACTGCAGAAGAAAACCGAAGTAGAGGAAGACAGTCATTACAGAGCACTAGAGAGGGGGGAAGGGGGAGGGAGAGAGAGAGAGAGAGAGAGAAAGAGGGACAGAGGGAGAGGGAGGGGGAAAGAGAGAGAGGGAGGGAGGGAGGAAGAAGGAGAGAGAAAAATAAAGAAGGAGGAAGGGAAGAAGGGAAAGGGAAAGAAGAGAAAGAGGGAGGGAGAGAGAGAGGAAGAGAGAGAGAGAAGGAGGGAGACAGAGAGAGGGAGGGAGAGAGGGAAAGAAAGGGAGGGAGGGAGGGAGATAGGAAGAGGGAGGGACTATTTCCAGGGCGAGAATATATGAGAATCAGTCATTCCCAGCTGTGCTGAAATGAGAATAACAGAATAGCAGAGTTGGTAGGCACCTGGGAGGCCTTCTGCCCCCCCCCCCCCCCCCGCTCAAGCAGGAGACCCTGGACCATTCTGGCTGTCCAACCTCTTCTTAAAGACCTTATTAGCCTTCTTAAAAAAAAAAACCTTTTTAAAAAAAAGATGAAGAAAATAGTAGAGCTTCCTGCAATGGAGTTGCTTGGGAATATCACAGAGTCGTAGAAACATCGGGTTAGAAGGGGCTGGGAGATCGTCTAGTCCTATCCTGTTATTCCATCATGGACAAATGATTGGACAAATGTCCAACCTCTTCTTGAAAACCTGCAGTGATGGAGCACCCACAACTTCTGAAGGCAATCTGTTCCACTGGTTAATTGTTCTCACAGCCAGGAAATTTCTCCTTAGTTCCAGGTTGCTTCTCTCCTTGATTAGTTTCCATCCGTTGCTTCTTGTCCTGCCTTCAGGGGCTTTGGAGAATAAGTTGACCCCCCCTCTTCTTTGTGGTGGACTAGCTGTAGTATTCTCTTGGCCGTAAGTTTTGTTTGGAGTATCATAGCCCAGTTTGGCCTTGTTCCACTCAGGAAAAAACCCAGTTAAACATTCCCAGTTGGAAAAGGACAAGGATGCCTGGAAGGTCCAGTCTCCTTTCAGAAGATCCTCAGTCATCCAGGTCCTGGTTGTCCCAAAGGTGCTTTTTTTCAGGAGGCAACTGGACTTTCTTGTTTTTCTTTGAAGACATTTCCCTTCTCATCCAAGAAGCTTCTTCAGCTCTGACCGGATGGTGGGGAATGGAAGGATTTATACCCGTTGCAGACAGCTGGTCATTTGCCTTCTTTGAGAGGGTCGTTGAGGCCACTTGGAGGTTTATCTGTGTCCTCAGGGTCACCTGAGTGGTGCAAATGTCTGTGGAGCCTTTCTTGGAACTGCTGAAAGGACCTGTGTTGTAGAAGGTCCCCAGAAGGCTCCACACCCATTTGCACCACTCAGGTGACCCCGAGGACCCAGGTAAGCCTCCAGGTGGCCTCAACGACTCTCTAAAAGAAGGCAAATGACCAGCTGTCTGTAAGGAGTATGAATCCTTCCCTTCCCCACCATCTGGTCAGAGCTGAAGAAGCTTCTGGGATGAGAAGCGAAACGTCTTCAAAGCATAATAAGAAAGTCCAGTTGCTTTGTGAAAAAGCATCTTTGGGTTTCTTCTTCTGACCACCAAATTTATTTTTTTGGACTCCTATGGTAAGTTGCTGCCCCCTTGTGGGGAGTTGATGCGCTCTACTATATGATTAATATTTGAGAGCAGCGTTTGCTGCTTTGAATCTGCAGCTATTTTGGAAATGTGTAGAACAGGGGTCTTCAAACTTGGCCCTTTTATGACTTGTGGACTTCAACTCCCAGAATTCCTCAGCCAGGCACGCGTGCCTGGCTGAGGAATTCTGGGAGTTGAAGTCCACAAGTCATAAAGGGGCCAGGTTTGAAGACCCCTGGTGTAGAGGGAGTACTTACAAGAAAGATCCAGCTGTCTTCTATGCAGCCAGATATTAAAGAGATTTATCTCTGGCTTAATCATCACCATCATTATTATTTTAGCCATTGTCTATCCACTGCAGGATGAAGGCCTCTGGCTTCATAGCAACAATTCTATTCTCATTATTATTTTTTTAGAAAAATAGAGATGGTTCCCATTAAAAATTGGGCAAACGTGATGGGTTTATTGTTATTTTTTTCTTTAAAAAATTAAAGAGATATTTTTGCTTTTGTCGATTTTAATTTGAAAAGAGAAGCAACCTACTAATAAGGAGAAATTTTCTGAGAGTGAGAACGATCAACAATGGAACAGCTGGCCTCCAGAAGCTGTGGGTGCTTCATCACTGGAGGTTTTTAAGAAGAGACTGGACAGCCACCTGTCTGAAATGGTGTAGGGTCTCCTGCTCGGGCAGGGGGTTGGACTAGAGGACCTCCAAGGTCCCTTCCAACTATGTTATTCTGTAATTTCTAATGCAGAGATAGATAGATAGATAGATAGATAGATAGATAGATAGATAGATAGATAGATAGATAGATAGATAGATAGATATAGATATTTACTGCATTAGAAATTATAGAAATATAACCAGACCAACCACCTAATTTTTAAGAATGTAAAGGGGTCCTGAGGCCAAAATGTTTGAGAACCCCTGACCCTGAATAGCAAGAGACTGGATGAAGGTTGGTGAATTGACTGAAATCACTCATCCTAACATGACAGATGGCTTCTAAAGCTAGGAGGGTCCCCATTTGGTTGGCTAAGGAAAGTATTCAGCAGCTGTAATTTGAGCAGGAAAGATCTGACACATGTTTGGAACACGTCTGCACTCTTAACTGTTTGATAGCTGGTAGATATGGACCCTGTCATCGGAATTACGGGCGATTCGGGGGAAGTTTACATCCTGTTGATATTGATAATGAACTGGGATGTTGACAATGAAGTATAGTCAGCTGCTCAGCTCACCAGCTTTAATATGGATATGGAATTTAGAATAACAGAGTTGAAAGGGACTTTGGAGGTCTTCTAGTCCAACCCACTGCTGAGGCAGGAAACCCTACACCATTTCAGGCAAATGGTTGTCCAGTCTCTTCTTGAAAACTTCCAGTGTTGGAGCAGCCACAACTTCTGGAGGCAGGTTGTTCCACTGGTTAATTGTTCTCACTGTCGGGAAATTTCTCCTTAATTACAGGTTGTTTCTCTCCTTAATCAGTTTCCATCCTTTGCTTCTTTTCCTGCCCTCGGGTGCTTTGAAAACCCCATTGCTCAACTTTCCTCCCCTCACCCCCATTTAAGAAGAAAAATGAATTAACCTCCACCTTCAACGTGGTGTAAATGTATTCTTTGAAGGGAGATTGTCCTTGGTCTGGACTAGGGGATAGGTGGGCTTCAGCATAATGATGTCCTGTGTTCATACCATGTTCAGTCAATCTCTCTGCTTTCTTTCAGATCTATTTGAAGGAAATCTTGAGAGAAATAGGCATCTACAATTTTAAGGGGCCACACAAAAGTACTTGGGAACTTAAGCCGGAATACAGGCATTATCAAAATGAAGATAAAAGCGATTAGCAACCAGGAAGCCATCAGCTTTGAAAGCAGGAGAAAACTTCATCATTCAAAGAGTAAGCTTTTGTAATCAGCCCTGCCTTCATTTGCTTAAAAGATTTTTCTGGAATGCTATCTAACTTTTTAGTGGTATGTTTATTGCATACAAATTATTTATAGAATAAACTTTGGGTTTTTAATGTATGGCCTTTTCTTGCAATTTCTTGCATTTTATAAAAATATAATCATGATAATAAACCGAGTAGAGGTTTTATTTAATCCTGCGCTGGTATTAGGATCAGCCCATATATTGAACAATAGAGAACTCTGAAAATACTTTAAAGACAAATACATTTATTCTAAAAAATATTTACCTTCAGGGAACCAGGTTGTACTTGTCTTTTGGTTCCAAATGACACAGCTACACATTTGAAAACTCTTTTCCAAGAACTTGTCATGGGATGGTGAATAGCCCTTACGTGCTTATCGGAATAATTAGAAGTTGGACATATTTTCAATTGGCCACAAATGGATTTTAGAAGGAGCCAAGTAGAAGAAACTTTATATTTAGGCACATAGCTGATAGTGGAAAGAAGGAAAAAAATAACCGAATTAAAAGCAAACAATTCTGGACGTAATCTAACGTTCTGTTTCCATTGAGAACGCAAATCAGCTGGCGTTTCTCTTGCAGCCCTCAAAATTAGTTCTGGAAGGTTGATGAAACTTAGAACATAATACATAGAATAATGGAGTGGGAAGGGACCTATGAGGTCTTCTAGTCCAGCCCCCTGCTCAAGCAGGAAACCCTAGACCAGGGGTGTCAAACCCGCAACGTCACGTGATGTGTCATGACGTATCGTGACTTTTTTTCCATTACCGGCAATGGGGTGGGCGCGGTTTCGGCATGACGCCTCCGGCCTGCGGGCCGGCAGTTTGACACCCCATTTCAGACAACCTCAATACTGCTGGCAGAAAAACCTCATAGACACAGCCCTGAAAGAACTCGGGAGTCCAATTCGACGTTTTCCTGAACCCCCAAAATGTGAATAAATTGGGGGAACACGAACCGGAGAAATTGCTCCCTCTGACAGTAACATTACAATGCATTTTCTCTGATTCTGAAACTTACTGTCGAGTAATTTTGTTGATCTATACCATTTCAGACAAATGGTTGTCCAATCTCTTCTTGAAAGTCTTCAGTGATGGAGCACCCGCAACTTCTGGAGGCCAGCTGTTCCACCGGTTGATTGCTGTCACCGTTAGGAAAATTCTACTCAGTTCTAGGTTGCTCCTTTAACTTCAAAAGCAGGTGTGATGTACAAAGGGATAGACCTACTGTTGGACATCGTCCATCTGGGTTATCAGCACAGATGTGTTGTGGCCTTTCAAATTCTGGTTTTGCACCAGAACCTTGGGATTAACCAAGATGTAGAATCTGGGTAAACTTTGCAGAACGTAGATGTTCCAGAGTGAACTAGTCAGAATTTAGCCTCGAGCATTGATTGGCCAAACGTTCACTTGGAAAGAACCTCTGTAATCTATGCCAGAACATCCATGCTGGAAGTTACATAAGTGAAATAAGTAAAAAAAAGAAGTTCAAATTCCCACAAAGTTGTAACCACCATTTTGGGGTTACAAAAAACTTGAATCAGGTAAGGAAAAGGACCCAACAGATACCCAACAGAACGTTAGGTATTCTATCATTTTGAAATTGGTTATCCCAAAGGGGCTTTTTTCACGAGGCAACTGGACTTGAATAGAATAGAATAGAATAGAATAGAATAGAATAGAATAGAATAGAATAGAATAGAATAGAATAGAATAGAATAGAATACAATACAATACAATACAATACAATACAATACAATACAATAGAAAATAGAATAGAATAGAATAGAATAGAATAGAATAGAATAGAATAGAATAGAATAGAATAGAATAGAATAGAATAGAGCTGGAAGGGACCTTGGAGGTCTTCTAGTCCACCCTGCTCAAGCAGGAGAACCTATAGCGTCTCAGACAGGTGACTGTCCAGTCTCTCCTTAAAAATCTCCAGTGATAGAGCACCTACAACTTCTGGTGGCCAGCTGTTCCACTGGTTAATTGTCCTCACTGTCGGGAAGTTTCTCCTTAATTCTAGGTTGTTTCTCTCTTTGTTCAGTTTCCAACCATTGTTTCTCGTCCTTCCCTCTGGTGCTTTGGTGAATAACGTGACCCCCCCTCTTCTTTGTGGCAGCCCCTCAAATACTGGAATGCTGCTATCATGTCTCCCCTATTTCTTCTTTTCTTTAGATTAGCCAAACCCAAATCCTGCAGCCGTTTTTCGTATGTTTTAGTCTCTGAGCCTTTGATAATCTTCTCTTAATTTTTTCCAGTCTCTCAACATCTTTTTTGTGATATGGTGACCAAAATTGGCTGCAGTATTCGAGGTGTGGTCTTACTAAGGCTTTATAAAGCGGTACTAGTACTTTGCATGATCTTGATTCTATGCCTCTGTTTATACAACCCAGGATTGTGTTAGCTTTTTTGGCTGCTGCTGCATACAGCTGGCTCACGGTCAAGTGATCGTCTATTAGGACTCCAAGGTCCCTGTCACAGTTGCTGTTTTTGAGCCAGGTCTCGCCCAATCTGTATTTGTTCCTTTGGTTTTTCCTGCCTAAATGTAAGACTTTGCTTTTCTCCACATTGAAACTCATTTTGTTGGATAGGGCCCATTGTTCAAGTTTGTCAAGATCTTTTTGGATCCCGAGTTTGTCTTCTGGGGTGTTGGCTACTCCTGACAGTTTGGTGTCATCTGCGAATTTGATGAGTTCTCCTTCAATTCCCTCATCTAAGTCATTTATGAAGATATTGAAGAGTCCTGGGCCTAAGACGGATCCTTGTGGTACCCCACTGCTTACTTCTCTCCATGTGGATGTAGTGCCATTGAGGACTACTCGTTGAGTACGGTTTGTCAACCAGCTACAGATCCATCTGGTGGTGATGTTGTCTATTTCACTATTTTGCTGGCTTACCAAGGACTAGGTTGTGGTCTACTTTGTCAAATGCCTTACTGAAATCTAGGTATACTACGTCCACTGCGTTTCGCTGGTCTACTAGTTTAGTCACTTTATCGAACAATGAGATGAGATTGGTTTGGCATGATCTGTTTTTAACAAACCTGTGCTGGTTGCTAGTTATGACTTTGTTTGCTTCTAGTTGTTCGCAGATCTGTTTTTTGATTATCTTTTCTAGGATCTTCCCAGGTGTTGATGTTAAACTGATTGGTCTGTAGTTTCCTGGGTCCTTCCCCCCCCCCCTTTCTTGAAGATGGGGACCACATCAGCCCTTTTCCAATCCTCGGGTACTTCCCCGGTGCTCCAGGATTTGTGGAGGATGTGGTGCAACTGTTCTGAGATAACCTCTGCCAGCTCTTTCAGAATTCTGGGATGTAGCCTGTCGGGTCCTGGTGATTTGTATTCATCAAGATTGGATAGGTGTTCTTTTACCATTTTCTTGCTTCTTTTGATTTTTGTTTCTAGTATGTCTTTTGCAGTGGGTTTTTTTTTTTTGGGGTGTGTTGGGGTATGGTTTCTTTTTGTGTGAAGACTGATGTAAAGTATGAGTTAAGCAGCTCTGCTTTCTCCCTGTTGCCTGCAATTTCCTTACTACCTTCTCTCTTTAGTGGGCCTACACTTCCTTTGTTTCTCTTTGAAGACGTTTCGCTTCTCATCCCAGAAGCTTCTTCAGCTCTGACTGGGTGGTGGGAGAATGGAAGGATTCAGGGAGAGCTATCCAGTCAGAGCTGAAGAAGCTTCTGGGATGAGAAGCAAAACGCCTTCAAAGAAAAAACGAAGTCCAGTTGCCTCCTTAAAAAAAGCACCTTTAGGACAACCATGACCTGGATGACGGAGAATCTCCACAACACATTTGGCTGTAGTATTATTATTTATCCTTTTTATTATCTTCTTTACTTCTCCCTTTTATTGGTATTCTTCTTCTTCTTCTCTCTGTTGTTTTGCAAGTAAGCTGAAGCAAGCTGCTGTACCGGAGACAAATTCATTGTGTGTCTAATCGCACTTGGGACAAATAGAAGATTCAATCCAATCCAATCCACCCTTGCCCACGTCCTTCTCAAGTAGGCTGGCAGAATCTAGCCAGAAGGATGGAAGCCACCATGTTTGGACCCCAAGAGTGGGTGGGCTTCAAGAACCTTTTACCCCCAAAGTCCTTGCTTGCTTTGCTTTGCTGGCAGCTAATCTTGTTTTGTGGATTTACAAGCCTGCTGTCTTTAATGACTTGGTTCCTTCTTATCTCTCTCTCTATTTCTCTCTATCTTATCTAAAAGGGATCTTGTAGACTTGATTCCTACCGATCTTGCTTACGTGCCTGTTTCATCTTTGGGAATGGCAGCCTCAGCCTGGCCTCAGAAGGGGCTACCACCATTAAGTTGGCGCTTCCCCATTTATGAGCTACCTTGCCTTCCATTGTGAGGGATGAACTGAAGGCAAAACGATGGAAGATGGGGGTGGATCTCATAGCAAAATATTCGGCCAAAATGAATGGCTAATAAATAGATCAAATCCTGCTTGAGCAGGGGGCTGGACTAGAAGACCTCCAAGGTCCCTTCCAGATTCTATTCAACTTCTATTCTATTCTATTCAACTTCTATTCTATTCTCCATTCCATTCCATGGTCTGTTGTTCTATTCTATTCTATTATTTCTATTCTATTCTATTATTTCTATTCTATTCTATTCTATATTCATTCTTATTCTATTCTAATTCTATTCTATTGGCGGTAGGTTGTAGTAACTATCTTCTATTGGTGGTAGGGTTGTAGCAACACTATCTTTTCTATTGGTGGTAGGCGATAGTAACTATCCTCTATTGGTGGTAGGGTTGTAGTAACGCTGTTGTCACAGCATCTAAAATTTTGTTCCGTGGTACTTATCCCACCAGCAGGAGTAAACTGGGCTAAGGACTCCGCTTCTAACGAGGTAACTTTTTGGAGTGATTTCCGACTGAAGCACAGGATACCCCGTTGCATCCTATTTGGAGGCATTATTTTCCATTCCAGCGACTGAAGGAAGTGGGAAAGGTGCTTACGAACACGTAGCTTTTCCCCCAGGTCTGTTCTCAACTCTGCCTTAATGATGGACGATCGAAATCTGCCTAAGACTCGCCAGTTGACTGCTTTCCAACACCGATCTGTGCTGGCCACTAGGCCTCCAATGCTTTTTGATTTTGTAAACCTTTTAAAAATTGCTGTAAACCATCTCAATATTTTTTTATGGAAAGGGGTGTTTGTGTATCAATAAGAGACCTTCTCAGAAGAGTAGGTTAAACCTAATGTGGGTAAATTTATCTGGAATATTGTGTGGGATTGGGTAGCAATTTTCAGGAAACGGGATCTCAAGCTGCATTAGTGAAACTCTGCAGAGATTTGGGGGGGGGGGGAAAGCAATTTTCCTTGCAACGGAGGAGTTTCAGATGTGTTTGTAACTCTCTTAATACTTGATGCCCTATTACACTCTACCAAAGCTTATTAAGCACAGCAATTATCAATATACTGCAGAAACCTCTTTGAACCTTGCCCCCAGACATGCAGAAAAGGTATATACATTTCCATCAAAGCGTTTTATAAAATGTGGCGGTCCGAATTCCCTTAAAAGTTAGTTGCAAGCGCTTCAACTTTTCATCCAAAGCAAGGGTGCAAAAGACATTACAGATTGAACACGGAAAGGATTGAATGTTACAATTTTATGGAGAGATTGCCAAGGGGATCATTAAAATAAAACTAAGTATTGGAAGCGCTCAGAATAAATAATGTAAGAGTTAAAATCGGCTCCACGAATTTTTAACAACCATCCATTTAAAAATGAGGTTTTGGCTTTCAAGGTGGACTCAACGGCAAACGTAACATTTCTCTGGCTCAAAAGATTACATGTCTTGTGAACGTTTTGCATTTGGACCTGCCAGCAAGACCCATTAAAACAATCCATGTTTTACACTAAAGCAACCTGAATACTCTTAGGCTAGTTCCTCTATAGGAACAAACCCTTAAAAAAAACCAAAAAAAAAAAAACCTTAATGCTTTGCTCCCTCAGGCCTAGGTACTTAGGAACTTGCCGTCTTCATAGACATAAAAGTATTTTTTTTCACCCAGCTGTTTAAGCCTGGTCTTCTTGAAAACTTTCTTACAAAGAGAATAAACGTGCCCAGTTTTATATACTGAATAAATAGCCCAGTTGCAGTCACACCATCTGGTGAGCGACAGGATGTGGGTCTTGATGCCCAGGAAATAGCAAAAGACTATATAGCTTTGCCCGTCAATATGTGGCTAATACTTCAGAATTCTGGGGTTTTTTTCTTCCTTGGAACATTTTGAACATAAGCCCCAAAATAGGAAGTCTGCCAGGGCAGTGAATAGATCTTACACTGCCGCTTTTCTTCTATTATCCCAGCATAGTCCTTAAATCAATGCTTGCTTGAATGCAGTCTGTCAAGGATTGCTTCTAGTTCAAAAGACTCTTAAAATTGAAAACGCTTACGCCATGCATACAAAAGACCCTTTTCTCAGTAATTAAGCTCCCCTTTAGTCAAGCACCCAGGGTTTGTAGAATACAGAGTGGAAAGGAAATAGTGACAAGAGACTTCAAGAGAAAAAACCCCCCCCCACCACCTTAGGTTTAAGCTAGGAAGTGAAATGTTTAAAAGATCAACCTAAAGTCCTGCGAATTAGCGATTTCAAGGGCAATGAAACAGCACAGCCGAGCCAAAAAAAAAAACGTACACGCAAGTCATAGAAACATTCAGCGGTTTCCAATAATACAGTTTCGATACCACTGTTTGGCTACTTTCATGTGACCCTTTTCAAAGAGGCTATGAAAGACCCAAGAAAAGAAAAGCTACAGATAAAAACTATCCTGCACTCACTTCTATCTGGAGGACATTTCCTCCAATTTCCCTCTATTGCACGTGACAGGAAGACGTCTGGTTGTGCTATACACATATCTGCTCTTCCTTAAGAATGCAAAACACCTGTGCTCCCCTCATGACCAATTTATCTTCTAATATACCCACATGATAGGCAGTTGTTTTAAGCATCATTTAAAAACCCCGGGGTACCATGCCAAAGAGCAAAAGCTTTCAGGTGTCGGGACTCTAAAGATCTCTACTTTGGGGAGGAGTGTATGTCTATTTAGAATAACCTGCACAACATAACTGAAACACACAAGATCAGCTCCTCACAAGTGACAATAGTAGAACCACACAAAATATCCAGAGAGCACTCAGCTTTCCCATCTTGTCAATTATAGCTAGCCATTCCCATTAAAACCAATGCTGAAAAAGTTTTTAATAGTTTGACTTGCATATTTAATAATTTAAGTAGGAGTGCATCTATCCATCTCTCTCTAATCTCTACATCTGTCTGCCTATCTATCCATCTGTCTCTATCTCTACATCTATATCTATCCATCTTTCTCTCTCTTACATCTATATCTATCCATCTCTCTCTCCAAAGCGCCTGAAGGCAGGACAAGAAGCAACAGATGGAAACTAATCAAGGAGAGAAGCAACCTAGAACTAAGGAGAAACTTCCTGACAAGTTAGAACAATTAACCAGTGGAACAACCTGCCTCCAGAAATGGTGAATGCTCCAACACTGGAAGTTTTAAAGAAGAGACTGGACAGCCATTTGTCTGAAATGGTATAGGGTTTCCTGCCTGAGCAGGGGGTTGGACTCGATGACCTCCAAGGTCCCTTCCAACTTTATTATTATTTATCTGTAATCTGTCTTTACATCTATCATCTATCCATCTCTAATCTGTCTCTACATCTATATCTATCCGTCTCTACATTTATCATCTATATCTATCTACATCTATCATCTATATTTATCCATCTATCATCTATCTCTTAGTCTTTCTCTAAATATATGTATGTCTATCTCTACATCCGTCCATCATCTATCAATCTATCATCTATCTATCCACACACCAGTCAATGGCTAAGCTTTATAGAAAAATAAGGCCATGATAAAAAGTAAAACTAACGATCAACTAAAGCTGCCATTCGCTAAAATAAGGCACTTTCATCTACAAAATTATGTTATCGTGTCTTCTTAGACCTACCAGCTCTTTCCACACAGAATCCAGAGCAACTCGATCTGCGCTCGGTCATCCTAAACTTATCCATATTTTACTACCAGTGCTGAGCTGAACAGCTCGTTAGTCAGGTTGAAAGATTATCTATCCTTGTTTACATCCAAGAGAGGTTTGATGGAAAATAAATTTTGACCATTTCTTTCTGCTTAGAGAAACACGGACAGAGTCTCCTCTGTGCAACTGAACTCTCAAAATTAGCATTCAAGGCTTTTAGTCCCGTTATGGCAGACGACCAGGCTCCCTTCCTATACATCATGCTGCAAAGCCATTTTGTTGACCCTGGTTTCCTAGTTTTGTCACCTGAAGAATCTCTGTTGCAGGCACCCCCTTTCCCTCCAAATGGAGAGCACAGGCCGGTCTCTCTCCTTTGAAGAGGCAGCGTCTTCCACCACTGCCCACTTTGTTATCTACAATTGCCCAGAACGTGTAGAAATAACTGCGTCTAACTGTAGTAAACAAGGTATAATAATTCTCAAGTAATGTGATATGGATCCCTGCCCCCACCTCCCCAATTACAAGCAACTACTTGGGGGGGGGAATCATGATTCCAGTACTTCAAACTTTGCACAATTCAAACTGGAAGTACACAATGCTCACTGCGTAAAGCCGTTCCCTTTGATCCGTGTAGTTTACTACCCAGCTGCAACGAAGGGCTTCAGGCTTAGGAATTGAATACACCACACAGCAAATTAGCAACCTGTGATTAAATTGGTATTATACTTATGTATTTAAATTACAGTTATTTCGTTATTACAACAGGTCAGCAATGCCTCGAGAATGTGTAGATTCTTTGCCCAATATTCTCGTTCCCGCTGCCAAGAATTCTCTCTTCCCACTTTCTGCTCAAATCAGCATTTGCCATGATGTGTTTTGTCGGGGGGAAAAAACGCCATCTCTCCTGCTTTATGGGCGAAATATTCAGATTACGCCACATCCGAGTAGTTATTGCGATTTGTTGCGTGACGAGATGTGAAGTCCACTGTCTTCTTTTATTTATTAGAAGTTTTTTTTTTCCAAGTTGTCTAAACAACAGTTCGGTTGCGGCCAATCGGATCTTCCCAGTTTTCAAGGTCCCAGTATTTTGGAGACGCAACCGCTAAAGGCCAGGCTACAGCTATGGAGATATCAAGCCATCCAAACGCACAACAGCCACGAGAATCCCGCTCAACACATTAAACCAAGAGGCGTCACCTAATGCTGGGTTTTAAATGAGTTTTTTTTTTATTTTAGACAGCCTACAAGACAAGTTTCTTTTCTCCTTTTTTAAAAAAAAAACCAAAAACCCAAATGCCTCCACTTCCAATTAATTGGGGGGGGGGGGTTCCAAAATAAATCAAATTAAGCTCGAGATGAAATCAGTCCAGGTTTGCAGACATTTGTTGAGTCATGATGTTTTTGTTTTTTTGTTTGTTGTTGGATGATGAATAAAGAGCGGCAGCCAATTATGATGACAAATGATTCGGAATGATTGGTTTCTTGTTACTGTTAAAGAAGGAAGGAAAGTTAAGCCAGGTTCCTTTTGGACACAACGCCAATCAGCTGTTTCCGCTGCTTACCAATGTTCTCCCTTATTCAATCTGAGCTGCTACGGGGACCCAGCAGCCAGAAAGCGCAGAGAAAAGTCGCTCTTGCATCTGAATGCAAGCCAGGGAGGAAATCAAAAGCCCTCCCGGCCTATCAGTTGATGCTTGGCAGTTTTCAGGAAGGATGAATGAATGAACCTTTATTCTCAAAAGTATAACATGTATACAGCGAGATTGGCTGAGCCTCCCTCCGTGCTCCCCCCCACCACAACTCACAGTGACTACAAACCCACCAACGTATTACTACACCCGGTGAGCTAATTGCACAGCACGCCCGGCCTCACGGGCCTGTCATGCATGAAATTGTGATGTCCCATTCAAGAGCCCGACAGCCCATGGATAAAAGCTGTTCTTCAGCCTGTTGGGACGGCTGGCTATCTTTCTGTATCTCCTGCCCGATGGTAGGAGAGTAAGGAGGTACCGACCAGGGTGTGAGTCATCCCTGAGAATTTTCCTCGCTCTGCCAAGGCAAGGGGCCCTGGCGATGTCATCCAGTGGTGTCAGGGAACAGCCTGGAGAAAACTCGCTGCCTTATTTCTGGGGAAGGGGCTTGGAAAGGAGGAAAGCGGGATGGAGAACTTCTCCACCAGACACCACTTTTTTTTGGGTGGTGGGGGGACACACAAAAGGCCAACTGGAATGGCCCCAACAGCAATATTCAGAACAAATTAATTCACAGATATTTTTTTTTAGAAATAATGGAGCTCATCAGCCAGGCTTCGCATATATTCTTTTAAAAATCAATCACAGGTAGTCCTCAACTTACACCGGTTCATTTAGTGACCGTCGGATCTTAGAACAGCACTGAAAGAAAACGACCTAGGACTGTTGCTTGCACTTACAACTGTTGCGGCGTCCCTGATCCAAATTCATGTGCTCGGCAACTGGCTCACATTTATGACGGCCGTGGCTTTGTGTGTGTGTGTGTGTGGATCCCCTTTTGCGACCTTCTGACAAGCAAAGTCAACGGGGGGGGGGGAGCAGCTTAACAACCGTGTTGCTAACTTTTAACAACCGCAGGGTTTCACCTAAGTGCGGCCAGAGAGGTCGTGAAACGGGGCAAAGTTCACTTAAGAAATGTCTCGCTTAGCGACAGAAACTGTGATCGTGTGTTGGGGACTAGCCGCATTACTGAAGTTCGCTCAAAGGTGGAAGAGCACAGCACGATAGCCGTGATGGGTCGGAGTTACTGGGAAGTGTGAAGTTAATGTCAGATAAGATTGTTATTCTCTATCTTGTTTGTCCGTTTCTTATACAGCTAGAGGGACTCCTGCTTGAGCAGGGGGTGGACTAGAAGACCTCCAAGATCCCTTCCAGCTCTGTTATTCTGAACGGTCTAGGCCAGGGGTAGGCAACCTTGGCTCTTTTATGACTGGTGGACTTCAACTCCCAGAATTCCTGAGCCAGCATGGCTCAGCTTGGAAACCTCTCCCTTTCCCCTCAGCATGGCTGGCTCAGGAATTCTGGGAGTTGAAGTCCACCAGTCATAAAAGAGCCAAGGTTGAAGACCCCCGAGCTAGTCCTTAACTTATAACGGTTCTTTTAGTGACCGTTCAAAGTTACAGCAGCACTGGAAAAAGAGACTTGGGGCCGACCTCACAGTCTTAAGATTGAAATTCAGAGGCTCGTCTTTATGACGGTCGCAGTAGTGTGTCCCGGGGGGTCACGTGATCCCCTTTTGCGACCTCCTGATAAGCAAAGCCAGGCTCACTTAACAGCCGTGTGACTAGCTTAACAACGGCAGCGATTCGCTTAACAACCGGGGCAGGAAAGGTGGTGAAAATGGGGCAAAGTTCGCTTAACAAATGCGACGAGCAATTTTGGTCGTAAGCCGAGGACTCACTGTAAACATCAAGCTGGCTGCTGTTACAACTGCGCTCCTCTTAACAGCCTGACTCGGCTAAGACTTCCGTGCCGTGGGCTGCCGTCTCCTGCCTCTCTGCAAAGGCATTTTATCCCCGGCGCCTTGTAAAGATCAACACTTACGCATTTTTCCATCTCTAATCCATCCTTAAAGAAAATCATATAGGGGGTCACGCCATCTTCGCGGAAGTCCAGTAGCCCCACCATGCCGTCTGGATTCATGTTCTCTCCTACAAAAAACTAGAGGGAGAAAGATCACCGGTTAAAATAGGCAAGGAGGGATCTTCCTCCATCTGCTCCTAAACAAGGTTTTCCCTTCCCCTTTATACAAAATATTCCCCTTTATATTTCTTTATACAGAAATAAATCTCTTAAAAGAGCATTTGGAATAGAATAGAGCTGGAAGGGACCTTGGAGCTCTTCTAGTCCAGCCCCCTGCTCAAGCAGGAGAACCTATAGTGTCTCAAGACAGGTGACTGTCCAGTCTCTCCTTAAAAATCTCCAGTGATGGTGCGCCCACGATTTCTGGAGGCAAGCTGTTCCACTGGTTGATTGTCCTCACTGTCGGGAAGTTTCTCCTTAATTCTAGGTTGTTTCTCTCTTTGTTCAGTTTCCAACCATTGTTTCTCGTCCTGCCCTCTGGTGCTTTGGTGAACAACCTGACCCCCTCTTCTTTGTGGCAGCCCCTCAAATGCTGGAACGCTGCTATCATGTCTCCCCTGTTTCTTTTCTTTAGACTAGCCAAACCCAAGTCCCGCAGCCGTTCTTCATATCTTTTAGCCTCCAGGCCTTGGATCATCTTAGTTGCTCTTCTCTGAATTTTTTCCAAACTCTCAACATCTTTTTTTGTGACATGGTGACCTAATTTAATAGTTGAGATGGAATGGCCAGATTGGGGCGGTTCCCCAGAACATTAAACTGTGAATTTAGAGAATCTACTCTCTTCAGTCAGACTTGAACCAAAGAGGCTTTTTCAGGAGGCAACTGGACTTCCTTAGTTTTTCTTTGGAGACCTTTCGCTTCCCATCCCAGAAGCTGCTTCAGCTCTTGACTGGATGGTGGGGAATGGAAGGATTCACACTCCTTGCAGACAGCTGGTCATTTGCCTCCTTTTAGAGCGTCCTTGAGGCCATTTGGAGGGTCACCTGAGTAGAGCCAATGGGTGGGGAACCGCCTTGGAACTGTTGAAAGGACTGTGTTGTAGACTGGAGATAAATGCATCTTTGGGGCAACGGTGACCTGGATGACTGAGAATCTCCAGAGACAGTCAGACGTGAAGTTAAAAAGCTGCCCCCACTCCCCAAATCATTTTAAAATAAAATCCAGATATTTTTAAAGCCTGTAGCAAGAAGCTAACCCATTTACAGTTGACGCTGGGATCACGTAAGACTCGGTATATTTTCGTAGGGAAAACAAAAGAGGCTGTGAACTCACCTGATAATTTTTGAAGTTTCCCAAGATGTGCTTGACTTGTTCAGCTGCCCCTGTCATAAAAGGCTTTACTCTCTCTGGCTTAGTTTCCTCAAGTCTGGCTTTGATTCTAGAGACAGAAAACAATTCTTCAACACGTACATACCTTTTCTTCTCCCCAAGTAAGACAGAAATTGTACGATAAAACAAAGGCTATTAACTAAAGCGGGCTGGGCAATATGGAAAGTCCTCTACTTAAACCAAAGTTAGAGTCGTGCTAAGTGACTGGTCCTCGCATTTACAACGGCTGGCAGCAACACTAGGGCCATGGGGTCAAACTTCAGGCCACTGTCACATATTTAACAAGGATTCTGGGGATCACCTGATCACCATTTGCGACCTTCCCAGGTGCAAAGCCAAAGGGGGAAGCCGGATTTGCCTAACACAGGGGTCTTCCAACTTGGCCCTTTTATGACTTGTGGACTTCAATTCCCAGAATTCCTCAGCCAGGCACACGTGCCTGGCTGAGGAATTCTGGGAGTTGAAGTCCACAAGTCATCAAAGGGCCAAGTTGGAAGACCCCTGGCCTAACAAATGCACGATTTCACTTTTAACTGCAGCGATTTGCTTAACAAAAAGATTGTAAAATCATCCTGCGATTCACCGCTGCCTTGCTTAGCAGCAGAAATTCAGTTTATGGTCGTTAAGTTGAAGATTATATTAAGATTCCAAGACCTGGGCCTGAGCACAAAAGCTAGAATGGTACAGAATTGTATCTGACTGGAAGATGCTGAACGTCAGCAAAAGGTGCACGATAGCAATCGCGTGTCATGGAACCTACGTGCGTTATTAAAACAATTGTGCCATTTGTGGCATTGTGAGACACAGGCCATCATTTTGATGCCGCTGTGCAGGCAGTTGCTGGAGACGTCCCCTCGACTGGGGCCTGAATAATCGACAATAAAGCCAGGAGCCCAAATTCCCACCAGGATATTCTATTTCTGCTCTCTTTCCTCACTGCCTATCTACCTGAGGCGTAACTACAGGGAGTCCTCGACTTACAACAGTTCATTTAGTGAACCAAAGTTACGGTGGCGCTGAAAAAAAAGTGACACTTATAACCACTTTTCACACGACTGTTGCAAGGTCACGCCATCCAAAATTCAGACGCTTGGCAAGCGGCTCATATTTATGACGGTCGCAGTGTCCCTGGGATCACGGGATCCTCTTTTGTGACATTCTGACCAGGGGGGGGGGGGGGGGAGAAAGAAAAGTCAGATTCATTTAACAATGCCAACATTAAAGCTGGTATTGCTACCTTAACTGCAGTGATTCGCTTAACAAGAAAGGTGGTAAAATGGGGCAGGCCTCATTTTTAACAATTGATAACCATTCATTGTAGTTGTGAAGTTGAGGAATACTTGCGCCTACCAAATCTCCAAGCCTCCCAGTGTGACGTGATCTACAAGTTATAGATCCCCCCTCCCTCCACATAGCCTGAGTATAGATATACCACTCTAATGGCAGAAAGTGAAGAGGAACTAAAGAGCCTCTTGATGCGGGTGAAGGAGGAGAGTGCACAAGTTGGCTTGAAACTCAACATTAAGAAAACCAAGATCATGGCATCCGGCCCTCTCAATTGCTGGCTAATAGATGGGGAAGAAATGGAGGTAGTGACTGATTTTATCTTCCTGGGCTCTAAGATCACCACAGATGGGGACTGCAGCCAAGAAATTAAAAGACGCTTGCTCCTGGGGAGGAAAGCTATGGCAAATCTAGACAGCATACTAAAAAGCAGAGACATCACCCTGCCAACAAAAGTGCGTATAGTCAAGGCCATGGTTTTCCCAGTTGCAATGTATGGCTGTGAAAGTTGGACCATAAGAAAGGCTGAGCGCCAAAGAATGGAGGCCTTTGAACTATGGTGCTGGAGAAGACTCCTGCGAGTCCCCTGGACTGCAAGGCGATCAAACCGGTCGGTCCTAGAGGAGATCAACCCTGACTGCTCCTTAGAAGGCCAGATCCTGAAGTGGAAACTCAAGTACTTTGGCCACCTAATGAGAAGGAAGGACTCACTGGAGAAGAGCCTGATGCTGGGAAAGATGGAGGGCAAGAGAAGGAGGGGACGACAGAGAAGGAGGGGGCTGGATGGAGTCACTGAAGCAGCAGGCCTGAGCTTCAATGGACTCCAGAAGATGGCAGAGGACAGGAAGGCCTGGAGGAACGTGGTCCATGGGGTCGCGATGGGTCGGGCACGACTTCGCAACTAACAACAACCACATAGAGCAGAGGGTTTCATCCACGGAGGGGGGCAGATGGCTGTGCTTTCCAAACGCTCTGAGGATCAAACCTGGGCAAACCTCCCTTGAGCTACAAAAGGAGGATCCACTTACGACTTCATGTAGTCTTTGATGTACTTTTTGTAAGTCTCCTTGGTGAAAGAGGTCTCCTGGAGGTGGTGGTTCATGACGATGTCAACCCCGGTGATGACGGTGGCCTCTGTGCCGTCTCCCTCGGGGCCTTCGGCGGACGCGTTTCCACCAATCAGCGCATCGTCAATTTCGCCCTCTTTCCGGCTGACCATCTGCGACATGGACGTTAAGCGAGAAACCCCGATATATATATTAGACAAGCACAGGAAGGATCGCAACGGGCTGTTTGCTAGAAACCCGTGTTTTTTTTTCTCAACCCGAACGATTATAAAGTCAGAAAACGCCTATATGTCATCCTCAACTTACAACTGTCCATTTAGGGACCATGCAAAGCAGGGGTCTTCAAACGTGGCCCTTTGATGACTTGTGGACCAACTTCCAGAATTCCTCAGCCAGGCACGCGTGCCTGGCTGAGGAATTCTGGGAGTTGAAGTCCACAAGTCATCAAAGGGCCAAGTTTGAAGACTCCTGTCTTAAATCTAACAAACAAAATGGAGGCTGGCTGAGGAATTCTGGGAGTTGAAGTCCACAAGTCATAAAAGGGCCACGTTTGAAGACCCCTGGTTCAAAGTTACAATGGCACCAAAAGCATTTTTCACACTTATGAGCACTGCAGCCTTTCCATGGTCACGGGATCAAAACTCAGACAGACTCGTCTTTATGACATTTGCCGTGTCCCGGGATCATGCGATCCCCATTTGGTGACCTTCTGACAAAGTCCACGGAGAAGCCAGATTTACTTAACAACCATGTGGCTGTGGTGATTCACTTTACAACGGTGGCAAGAAAGGTTGTAAAATGGGACAAAAAATCACATTAACAAATGTCTCACTTCGCAACTGAAATTTTGGGCGCAACTGCAGTTGTAAATCAAGGACTACCTCTATTCTGAATCGGGTAATCAGCGTTGCCTATACTCTCTCCACATCTCCAAATCAAGCCCAGAATTTGGGGTTGTTTTTTTAACCTTTCAAAAGCATCTAACACACCTGTTCCATTATCCAAAATATCAATTAAGAGTAGGTGGTAATTATTCAAAGATGTAGACACAGCAGTCCAGACATTTCAATATTACTTTCTGGTTTATTTTACTATTACCATTATTTATTTTACAATATTACTAGTTTCTGGTTTCTATCTTATTCCCTTAAAGGGCCATGATCAACTGCTCCCTCATCAGCTGGAGGTGATGACATCAGAAGGCTGGCAACGTAATAAGAGTGGTTATTGTCCACGTTAGGGGTGCTTTTCTGCAATTTTGGAAAAAAGACACATCTAGGGGATAATAGTCTGTTTTTAACCTTGAAACCCTCAACCCACCAGTCACAAACCCTTGACCAACCCCCCCCCCCTTTCAGCACTGCAGTTTTGGGCAATGAGACGTGTGGGATTTAGGATAAAACAGGAAGAGTGTCTTTCTCAGAAATTCCACTTCTGTTCCTGTATTTAAGGTGTGTGTGTGTGTGTATTGGGGGGGGGGGACTGTGCCATCAAAATTAAGATAGTAATTGTACTGTGATCTTGGGGGGAGGGCAAGTTGTGCTACGCTGGTAACACTAGTTGTGCAATTCACCTCTGAAGAGCTACTCAAATAGATTCAACCTCTGCATAGAAAGGGGCAGGGAAAGAAATTGATGAATAAACTGAAATTCATTGTGTGTCCAATCACACTTGGCCAATAAAGAATTCTATTTTCCTGGTTGAAAAGTCTTTTATCTATTAACACCCCTCTTTTCAGGTCCATCCAACTACACCATGGAGCCAAACCAGGGCCCCCCTTTTCTGTCCCCTGCCCAGCTCACACCTACCTTCCCTTCCACTTCCAGGCAGAGGCCGTTGGCAACTTCTGTGATTTTGTAGATATCCGAGAACATCTCATCTTCTGCAAGAGGAAGACAAAATAACACAAAGCTTTTTCCCCCACCGTCCTTCTCCCAAACTCGGCCCACGCAGATACCCAGGGGCAGCTTGGAAAGTGGGCATCTTCCGCTCTTCGCAGCTCATTCTCCCCTGCCTTTTTCTTGGGAGGAAATAGAATAGAGCTGGAAGGGACCTTGGAGGTCTTCTAGTCCAGCCCCCTGCTCAAGCAGGAGAGCCTATACCATCTCAGACAAGAGGCTGTCCAGTCTCTTCTTGAAAACCTCCAGTGATGGATCACCCACAACTTCTGAAGGCAATGTAGATCTGAAACCCACCCCTCTGCTCTTCCCCTATAAGGACCACCCATATTCCTACCACATGGGGCAGGGAGTCCCTCTCCCACCACCTGACAGACCTAAGACCCATCTTGCCAACAGTAAATGTCTCTGGAGATTCTCAGTCATCCACAGGTCAGGGTTGTCCCAAAGGTGCTTTTTTCAGGAGGCAACTGGACTTTCTTGTTTTTCTTTGTGGATGTTTCGCTTCTCATCCCAGAAGCTTCTTCAGCTCTGACTGGATGGTGGGGGAATGGGAGGATTTATACTCCTTGCAGACAGATGGTCATTTGCCTTCTTTTAGAGAGTCGTTGAGGCCACCTGGAGGTTCACCCGTGTCCTCAGAATCACCTGAGTGGTGCAAATGGGTGTGGAGCCTGCAGGATGTTTTTGCCCTGGCAAAAAAAACATCAGGGCAAAAACATCCTGCAGCCAAGAAGGCTCCACACCCATTTGCACCACTCAGGACACAAGACAAACCTCCAGGTGGCCTCAACAACTCCCCTAAAAGAGGGCAAAGGACCAGATGACTGCGAGGAATATAAACCCTTCCATCCTCCACCATTCGGTCAGAGCCGAAGAAGCTTCTGGGATGAGAAGCGAAACGTCTTCAAAGGGAAACAGGAAAGTCCAGTTGCCTCCTGAAAAAAAAAGCATCTGTGGGACTTACTATCAGTGTTAGGAGGCCCAAGAGCTTCCAGGAAAGCATGCAACAGGAGTCTGAAACCCTACAAGTTGCAAGTAGGAAGCTTCAAGCCAGCCAGCCAGCCAGCCAGGACAACAGCTGTTCCCATTAAGTAACCTGGCCTGTGAGTCACCACTATTCCAGGGCATCAAACTGGGTGCCAGGCCCCACCCAAGCAGGCCTTGCCCGGCCCCCACTGCCCAGATGGGGGAGAAACATAGAATAACAGGGTTGGGAGGGTTCTTAGAGGTCTTCTAGTCCAGCCCCCTGCTCGAACAGATCCCGCCCCCCACTGCCCACATGGGGGAGAAACAGAATAAGAGGGTTGGAAGGGGCCTTAGAGGTCTTCTAGTCCAGCCCCCTGCTCGAACAGGAGATCCCGGCCCCCACTGCCCAGATGGGGGAGAAACATAGAACAGGGTTGGAAGGGGCCTCAGAGGTCTTCTAGTCCAGCCCCCTGCTCGAACAGGAGATCCCGGCCCCCACTGCCCAGATGGGGGAGAAACATAGAAGAACAGGGTTGGAAGGGTTCTTAGAGGTCTTCTAGTCCAGCCCCCTGCTCGAACAGGAGATCCCGGCCCCCACTGCCCAGATGGGGGAGAAACATAGAAGAGGGTTGGAAGGGGCCTCAGAGGTCTTCTAGTCCAGCCCCCACTGCCCAGATGGGGGAGAAACATAGAACAAGAGGGTTGGAAGGGGTCTTAGAGGTCTTCTAGTCCAGCCCCCTGCTTGAACAGGAGATCCCAGCCCCCACTGCCCAGATGGGGGAGAAACATAGACCAAGAGGGTTGGAAGGGGCCTTAGAGGTCTTCTAGTCCAGCCCCCTGCTGGAACAGGAGATCCCGCCCCCCACTGCCCAGATGGGGGAGAAACATAGACCAAGAGGGTTGGAAAGGGCCTTAGAGGTCTTCTAGTCCAGCCCCCTGCCTGAACAGGAGACCACAGGCCATTCCAGGCACATGGTCGCCCAATCTCCCCTTAAAAACCTCCAAGGATGGAGAAAACCTACTAAAAACCGCCTGCAATACCCCGCTCGGCCAACGGGGCGCGCGAGAGAGCTGCCCGCAGCCCCTTTTGTCGCCCTCTATCGGCGGCCGGCGGCTTTTACCCGCCGCCGCCGCCGCCGCAGACTCATCCTTCCTGCCCTCCCCGCTCCCGGCCTCTCGCGCAAGCGCGCTGGGGCCGGCGGCCGGCAGGCGCCTTGGCGACACACATGCGCAGACAACGGAGCGCGGTCTTTGAGGGGTGGGGGAGGAGAAGGACCGTCGACCCGGCGCTGGTTTCCTTTTTTTTTTTTCCCCTCCCCTTTCCAAGGCACTAGCCGGGCGAAAGGGCGCAGGCGCAGTTCGAGGTGAGTCCGGCGCGCGCTCCCCGGCCTGGAATGCCAGGCCGCGCAGGCGCACTCGACCCCTCCTTCCCCCCTCCCTCCCCGTAAGATTCAGAGGGGGGGGAAAGCGGCGGGGGGGCTTCGGCTCACGGCTGATGCAGTCGCGGTAGATGATCATGGCTGAGGCGGCGGGCGGACGGCGGCGGGCCGGCGGTGTCGGGTGGAAGAGCGCTAGTGGCGGCAGCCCCCGGCGCGAGCGAAGAACGAGGCGGAAAAAGGCCGAGGAGGCGCCTCCGCGGAGCTCATATAGCCAGCAGGGCACGTCCCTGCCATCCGTGCGTCGCCAATCGCCGCGCTCCTCATGACGCACGAAACTGTGACGTCGACACGCACCCCGCCGTCGCCGACCTCTTTCCCGGGCCCTAGAAGCAAGAAGGTAGACTCGCCCCAGCGCAGGAGGGGGGAGAATGAGCAACTTCCGGGTTCGTTTGTGAATATTTGAGCCCATTGAAGAGCAAACGCCCAAGGGAAGGGAAGCCCATCCTCTGGAGTTGTTTATGTAGTCCCCCCCCCCCCAAAATTCGGGTGATGTTATCTGTCTGGAAAAGAGATTCCCTTGGATGGGTGCCCTTAAGGATCTTGTAGAGTGGATTGCAAATTCTATACACTTGCATTTATTAGGTTTTTTTTCTTAAATCTGGCAGAGAATTTTAAATTGAATTGTAAAATATTCATTGCACGCAACACCCCTGAAATCTTTCAAGACGGCCAATAGAGAGGCAAATTCAGGTGGTCCTCGACTTACAGCCACAACTGAGCTCAAAATTATCGTTGCTAAGCAAGGCGGTTGTTGAGTTTCGTCCCATGTTATGACCTCCCTGGCCATGGTTGTTAAGCGAATCGCCGCAGTCGTTAAGTTAGTCACACGGCCGTTAAGTGAAACTGGCTTCCCCCATCAGCTTTGCTTGTCAGAAGGTCGCAAAAGGGGATCACTGTGATCGTCATAAATGTGTGTCGGTTGACCATGCGATCACAGGGATTTTGCAACGGTCCTACGTGTGAAAAATGGTCATAAGTCCCTTTTTTTCAGTGAGGTAACTTCAAATGGTCACTAAACAAATGGCTGGAAGTTCAAGGACTACTTGTATTTATATGTACAAATGGTAAAGAAATAGATACAAATTTAAAATAATTGTTTGATCCAACTTGATTCCCAACGTGAAATTGTATCTTGGAAAAACTTCCTAAGAAAAGAATTAACAAAGTTGAAAGAAAGACTCGTTTAAAACCAAACAGGCTTCAGTTTTATTCAAAGCTTTTCCGTGTCTCTCTCCCTCTCTCTCTTTTCAAGTCTCCCCTGAAAATCTTTTTCAGAAGAATGGGCTGGAAGAGTTCATAGCTTGGAACTATGTGGTAGTAAATATATTTTAAGCCTGCTTTGACAACTCATCAGGAACAATCTGGGGAAATCATGCAGACTTTGAGTAGCTTACAGTGCTGATATATATAATTGTGCATTTAATTCATCTGACTGATCTTTCCCAGAAAAGCTGGATTTTTACCGCCTCTCCAAAAATATCATCATGATCGGATAGGAGAAACTTTGGGAGGTAAGGACAACATTGGAAAAATAAACTGTATTACTTCAGCGCTACTGGAGATTCCCAGTTTCTCTCCCTCTCTCTTTCTCTCTCTCTTTCTCTCTTTTTTGTTCCTTTGTCAATTTCTCTTTCTCTTTTCTTTCTCTTTCTGTCTTTTTTCTTTCTCTTTTCTTTCTCTTTTAGTTTCTCTTTGTCTTTTTCTTTCTCTTTCTTTTTCTGTCTCTGTCTTCTTTCTCTTTTAGTTTCTCTTTGTCTTTTTCTCTTTCTTTTTTCTTTCTCTTTTAGTTTCTTTGTCTTTTTCTTTCTCTGCCTCTTTTTCTCTTTCTTTTCTCTTTCTCTTTGTGTCTCCTCTTTCTTCCTCTTTCTCTTTGGCTCTTTCTCTTTTCCTCTCTCTCTCTCTCTCTCTCTCTCACACACACACACACACACACACACACACACCCTCCCTCCTTTCTTTCTTTCCCTCCGGACTCTTTCAGCTGCCACCGCGTGACCTCCCTCGCGGGACAGTGGGACTGCCAGCCAAGGCGAGCCTCCGCCTCCGGGAGGAAAGGTACAGGCGGCTCTGCAGGGGCCGGGACGCCGCCGCTCCCAGGCCGGCTCCCTCCGGCCCCTTCCCGGCTGGCCTTCTTCCCCTCTCCTGGGCGCTGCCCGCTCGGGCTCCCGGGGGCGCCTCTGCGGGGCGGGGGTGGGGGGCGGCTGCGCCTTGAGGCGGGAGGGGGGAGCCTTTCGCCAAGCCCCCGCCTGGGAGGGAGCCGCCGCGCCCGCGGGCGCCCGCTTGCAAAGCCCGCCCCACCTGCCTGCCTGCCTGCCCGCCGGAGGGCGCGCCCCTTCCCGGCCCTTCCCGGCCGCCCCGCCCCGCGCCCCGCCTGGCTCCCGGCCTCGCCGCCTCCCCGGCGCACTCGGAAGGCGCCTGCCGGGAGGAGAGCCGGCTCGCCCGCCTGGTCTCCGCCTTGGCCGGCAGCAGCCCGGACCGGGGAGGCGAGCGGGACTCCGCCGCGGAGGGGGCGCCTGGCCCGTATGCTGAGCTACACCTGGCTCTTGCGGTGGCTGGGGAAAAGGTGAGCTGGGGGGGGGGGATGGGAGACCACGAGGAATCCCGGGGAAGCTGCAAAGCGCCCTCCGCAACCGTCCCCGGCTCCCCGTCCATTCAGTTTGTCGTTAGTGACTGAGCTGGGGAAAAAAAAAGGGACTTAGGAGCATTTTTTTTCATATTTATGACTACAGTCACCTGAGCAAAATTCAGAGGCTTGGCAACTGGCATGGACTTTAGGTCGGTTGCGGCATCCCGGGGCTGCGATCCCCTTTTTGGGACCTTCAGCCCATGAGGAAGCCGGATTCGCTTAACGTCCGTGTTCCTAACTTAAATGGGGGGGGAGGTTTGGTTCACTTGAGAACTGTGGCAAGAAAGATCCTTAAATGGGGCAGAACCCCATGTGACAAATGTCTCCTTTAGCAACTTAAATCTTGGGGAAGGGACCTTGGAGGTCATCTAGTCCAACCCCCTGCTCAGGCAGGAAACCCTCCTATACCATTTCAGGCAAATGGCTGTCCAGTCTCCTTAAAAACCTCCAGTGTTGGAGCATTCACAGCTTCTGGAGGCTTCTGGGATTGTGCTATTCACCAGGAATCCAGTCTGATTTATCAAAGTTTGCTTTTTTATTTGTTCTTAAATGTCTTTTGCAGTATGCCAAGAAGATTTGGTCTATTTTATAAGAAAAGGAGGTTCACAGAACGCTCTGAACCAATAAAGTAACCAAACCCACTAAGCCTCTAAAGAACTAAACCAAGCTTAACCGTAACAGGGTTTACGGTTTGATGCCTTTAAGTCTTTTACTGATATGGTTAAGCTCATTGTCAGATGGCAGGCATAGTTGGATATAAATAGACAGGGTCCATGAAATATTCTGGAAAAGAACATTAGGCATGAATTGAAGACAATAAATATAATCATAGAGGCATTTTATATTCCAGAAGTTTTCTTAAAGACACAAACTTGTATTTTCTTGGGGGGAAAAAAAATAAAGGGACAAATCTGAAAAGAGATTCTACAAAGTTAAAACAAAATAATAATTGCTTGTATTTAGAACTTTGCTTTAAAAAAGAAAATTAAGGAGGAAAACCAAGAAAAAGTGACATCCTAATACAAATATCTAAACTCAAAGAGTATATGTAATAAGCTTATGTTAAAAATGATAATTCCATTTCCATAGTTTTCCCAGGAATGTGAAAAAAAAACCCTGTGCTTTAAGTGGTGCCATTGGTGCTTTTAAAAGTTAAATGACCAAAATAAAGGACAAAGATAAGTTTTTGAAAAAAGAACTACAGCTAAAGGACAAGTTTTTTTTTTTAAATAAAGGAGCGTCCTTTAAAATAAAGGATGTGGGGTCACTGTAACCTTGATCTCATATAAAGATTAAAATTGACCCATGGAGAGTTTTTCTGTCTTTTAATGAACAGAAGAGAGTGGCACTAGCTGAGATTGGGTGGCTGATACGAAAACAAGGCAGGGCTAGGAATAAGGGGGAATGTGGTTTGTTTGGTTTGCACTGTGTGTTGTGTAAACCCTGCCCCCCCCCAAGCTAGTTGCACGTGATCCCACGGTCATAAATGCAGACGCCTGGGGGCTGGGTTACATCTCCTTGACCTGGGTTTTGCAAATGGGGGCTGGAAGAGAAAGTTGCAGCAATGGGAAAGGGGCGGAGTGAACAGGGGGCTGCAGGGGCTGAGGATCAGGAGAAATATTCGGAGAGAGCCGGGCGGGCACCGCGTGATCAAAAGCGGTCAGGAGGAAGGGTAAAGGTCACACACTGGTTTTGAAATGAGCTAACCCAATCTTTTCCGCCGCTGGTGGTTATCAGAGGGGTGTGACCCCGGAAACGTTTCCCAGGACAAGGCCTTTTTTCTTTTCTTTTTTTTAGGAACAGCAACAGAAAAAGAGAACGCAGCATACAAAATAGAATACAGAATAACAGAGTTGGAAGGGACCCCGGAGGTCTTCTAGTCCAACCCCCTGCTCAGGCAGGAAACCCTATGCCATTTCAGACCAAGGGCTGTCCAGTCTCTTCTTAAAAACTTCCAGTGTTGGAGAAGGGAAGGAAGGAAGGAAGGAAGGAAGGAAGGAAGGAAGGAAATAACAGACTCGGAAGGGACCTTGGAGGTCTTCTAGTCCAACCCCCTGCTCAGGCAGGAAACCCTATACCATTTCAGACAAAGGGCTGTCCAGTCTCTTCTTGAAAACCTCCAGTGTTGGAGCATTCACAACTTCTGGAGGCAAGCAATTCAGAATAACAAAAAAGAGTTGGAAGGGACCCCTGGAGGTCATCTAGTCCAACCCCTTGCATTCACAGCTTCTGGAGGGCAAGCTGTTCCACTGATTAATTGTTTTTTCACTGTCAGCAATCATACATTTGCGGGAGAAAGAAAGAGGGGTAAAAAGAAAGAAAACTGATACTCGGTTTCAGTTTTTTAAAGCCTAAACAAAATTACTCGGCGGTAAGTTTTAGAATCAGGGAAGAAATACATTGAAATGTTATTGTCGGAGGGAGCCATTTTTCTGGTTCACGTTTCCCATTTTATTCACATTTTGCGGGGTTCGGGAAAATGTCCTTGTAGCCAGGTCATTTCAGGACTGGGTGATGTTTTTCTGCCAGTAGCACTGAAGTTGTGTGAAATGCATGGTCTCCTGTTTGAGCAGGGGGTTGGACTAGAAGACCTCGTGAGGTCCCTTCCAACTCTGTTATTCTGTTATTTAAGTTTCTGGCTATTATCCCTTAATTAGAACCCAATTAACTTCCCAGTTTAGCTGATCCCTTAATGGTCTTCCAGCCTGCTACTAACCTGGCCTGATTTATGTTTTGCTCTGATACCCAGTCAAGGCCAGCCAGTTGCCACCACTGGCTGAGCTAAGAGTTTTCCAGAGGTAGCAGAAATCTGTCAACC
The DNA here is from genome assembly GCA_023970755.1 of Azemiops feae. Classification (NCBI taxonomy): domain Eukaryota; kingdom Metazoa; phylum Chordata; class Lepidosauria; order Squamata; family Viperidae; genus Azemiops; species Azemiops feae. The sequence goes on from JALGBA010002475.1 coordinate 42,822, forward strand.
CTTGGTGAGGTTTAAATAAAACACATGGATTTTTTTCCACTTTTGGGGCAAAAACGATGAAAAAAATAGCCCTCTGAAATTCAGCCTTTTTGCTGTTGAATGTCAGTGGAGTATAGTAGCGTCAACCACAATTTCTGTCGTTAAGCCAGACATTTGTTAAATGAGCTTTGCCCCCATTTTATGACCGTCCTTGCCACGGTTGTTAAGTAAATCACTTCTGTTGTTAAGTCAGTAACACGGTTCTTAAATGAATCTGGCTTCCCCCATGGACTTTGCTTGTCAGAAGGCTGCAAAAGGGGATCATGTGATCCCGGGACTCTGCAACCGTCATAAGTACATGCCAGTTGCCAAGCCTCTGAATTTTGATCACGTGACCATGGGGATGCTGCAACGGTCGTAAGTGTGAAAAATGGTCACACGTCTCTCTTTTCCAGTGCTATTGTCATTTTGAACGGTCACTAAAGGAACTATAGTAAGTCGAGGATTACCACATATTTTGGGCATATTCAAAGGGGCTGGAGGGCTGTACCTGGGCCCATCCCTGCCCTATCAGGAAGATGTGTTTAAGAATGGAATAAGAATAGAATGGAGTGCAGTGCAGTGCAGTAGAGTAGAGTAGAGTAGAATACAACGCAATACTGTAGAATTAGAATAGAACAGAACACAACACAATATTGTAGAATAGAACAGAACACAACACAATACTGTAGAATTAGAACAGAACAGAAGAATAGAATAGAACAGAAAAGAATAGAACAACACAATACAACATGACACAATACTTTAGAATAGAATAGAACACAACACAATACTGTAGAATTAGAATAGAACAGAACAGAACACAACACAATATTGTAGAATTAGAACAGAACACAACACAATACTGTAGAATTAGAACAGAACAGAAGAATAGAATAGAATAGAACAGAAAACACGACACAATACTGCAGAATAGAATAGAACACAACAACACAATACTGTAGAATTAGAATAGAACAGAACAGAACACAACACAATACTGTAGAATTAGAACAGAACAGAAGAATGGAATGGAATGGAATGGAATAGAATAGAATAGAATAGAATAGAATAGAATAGAATAGAATAGAATAGAATAGAATAGAATAACAGAGTTGGACGGGATCTTGGAGGTCTTCTAGTCCAACCCCCTGCTCAGGCAGGAAATCCTGTGCCATTTCAGACAAATGGTTGTCTGGTCTCTTCTTCAAAACTTCCAGTGCTGGAGCACTCACAGCTTCTGGAGGCAAGTTGTTCCACTGGTTAATTGTTCTCACTGTCAGGAAATTTCTCCTTATTTCTAGGTGTGTTGCTTTGTTGCCTTGCAGAGGAAGAGGCACACCGGAGCATGGCGGCGTTGAACTGGAAGCCGTTTGTGTACGGAGGGCTGGCTTCCATCACCGCAGAATGTGGTGGGTATCTGAATCCAGAAATAATCGGGTGAAGGATTTGCTGCTCATTTAAAAAACTGCCCAGCTCAGTTGCTTAATTAACTTGGAAATGACCCTTGCAGGCCGACGTGCCTTGGCACTAAAGTCTTTGCAAGATCTCTAACTAGGGGTGGTAGAGCCTGAACTCTTATAGAGAGGGGCCATAACCCAATTTAATGCTGTTGCAACCTGTTCATTTTTTTTTTACTTCAAGTAGTCCTCAGCATACGACCACAAGCGAGCCCAAAAATTCTGTGGCTAAGTGAAACATTTGTTAAGTGGGTTTCCCCCCATTTTATCACTTTTCTCTCCACAGTTGTTAAATGAATCACTGCAGTTGATAAGTTAGTGATCCGGTTGTTAAGTGAATCGGGCTTGCCCTGTTGACTTTGCTTGTCGGAAGGTCGCAAAAGGGGATCCCCTGCCCCCCCCGGGACCGTGCGACCGTCATAAGTGTGAGTCAGTTGCCAAGCGTCTGAATTTTGATCGCGTGGCCACCCAGGTTCCACAACGGTTGTCAGTGTGAAAAACGGCCATAAGCCACTATTTTCGGTGATGTTGTAAATCTGAACGTTCACTAAATAAACGCTTGTAAGTGGAGGACCACCTGCATTGTGCCCGTGTCCCTATTTTTTTTTTAACAAAAAGGCGACAGGTTTTCATTTCTGTTTGGAATGAGCAAAATATTCAATAGCTGTAACTCAATTTTGAAGAGGAAGTTGGAAGCTGGTAGTTTGCAAACCATGGATGAAATTACTTAGTTGGGTAATGAAACGTGGTCATCATTAAGGTTTCCTGGAGAGAAATCTTATTTTAAAAGCATAGGCAATTTACATTGCAAAAGAAGTCACGGATGGAATTGCGACGGCCACCTTAAAATAGAAGTATAACTTGATCAGGGTGAATTAACTACTTTCGTTCAGGGGCCTACTCGTAAATGCACTTACTTCCTTTTCAATACCAGGAATTTGACTCTTGAGGCCTGCTTGAAACAGCCAAGCTATACATTTTGAATTTTTAAAAAGGAAGACTTTTCTTTTTTGAGAGAAGGGAATTTTTTACTTCTTTAAAACTATGTTTCCTTCGAAATAAACCTACATTGTGACTGAATTTTGATACAGTATAAACCAGAGAAAGGAAAAATTGAAGACGTGTCCAGTTTTGTTTTGTTTTTTAAAAAAAGCAGGAAATTAATACTTTAGCGCAAAAACAAAATTTCTTACCTCTCCAGCGTAACTAGATGTTTGCAAAAGCAGTCAGAATATTATTGTATCTTGCTAGGAATGTACTTTTCTATTATCTGAAGCTTGCTCCCAGCCTGTGGAATGCAATTATGGCTCCTATTTTTCATTCAACAGCATTTGATTTTATTATCTTAACTTGTACTGTATTGTGTTGCTAAGAGTTTTTTTTTTATTTCACACTTTAATTACTCATAGTGCTTTGAACAAAACTGTGGCATACATACAGTAATAATATCCAGATATTCTAATAGACAGCGGAATGTGGACTAGCAGATTAAAATATGAATTGTTATAGATAAATTGAAGGGTTTGATAAAAATATATAGTTATTTTTTAATGAAATTAGCTGTTTTTAAAAAGTTAAGGCCCCTGCCATCCAGGGTATGCCTCTTTTTTAAACAGGCACACATGCACGCACCACGCACAAACAGACATAGGCAGAAACACAGAATGTATATTCTGCCCAATTTATGTTGGAAACTTAAGTTTGCTTAATTCTGGAATGTATATATTTCTGTAAATTTATAGTTCATGAACTGACCAGTTTTTTTCTTGGGCATGAAGGTACTTTCCCAATTGATCTGACAAAAACACGCCTGCAGGTACAAGGCCAAAAAAATGATGTGAAGCATAAAGAAATTCGTTATCGTGGGATGATTCACGCTTTAGGGAAAATATTCAGGGAAGAAGGATTGAAGGCCTTATACTCTGGGTAAGATTTCTAATCTCGACTGTTCTGTGTATTGTTGAAATGTGCAAATGTGTTTCTACGGAGTTAAATAGTTGGGTGACAGACTTGTGTGTAACATGCTATATTTTTAGTTTTTGTCTTATTTAATCGTATCCAGTTCTCGGAGAGTGCCTGGACAAATCCTTGCAAATTTCTTGGCAAGTTTTTTCAGAAGTGGTTTGCCATTGCTTCCTTCTTAGGGCTGAGAGAAAATGACTGGCCCAAGTCTCCTGGTTTCCAATCTGATGCCTTAGCCAGTACCCCAAACTGGGGTTTTAGATTATCTTAGGCCGAAGTTTTTGACCTAATTCTGAGTCACATCCTAGCTTATTTTCTTAACGGGCTAATTTGCATCAACCTGGCATTTCCTATTGAGGAAAACGACTGCTGGATTGTAAACAAAATTGTGCACTTTTTTAGGTGTGACCACTGCTTTTAAAGTTTGGGCTGTTCTAAATCTTTTCCCCCTGTTGTGTGCGTTTACACAAACACACACACACATGCATACAATCCCAATCAGATTGGTTAGGAATGTCCTGAACAATTCTAAAAAAGCTTGGTATTCTCTTATTTTTTTTCTTCTCCGGAACATCTAAGCCCAAAATTCTGAAATGAAATCTTTTGGGAAAAGTGCATTCCTGTCTCTCCTGCTTTGCACACAACTGCTGGTGGTTTCTGCATTTATAGATTCTTCATAACTTCCCCTGGGAGTCCATCTTGGGTCTCTTCCTAGCCGAGAACTTTTTCCAGCAATAGCTAATTCAACCAGTAAGAATGGATAGAAGGGAGCCAGTTTGGTGTAGTGCTGAAGACCCCATACAAGAAATCAGGAGACTGTGAGTTCTAGTCCTGCCTTAGACATGAAATCAACTGGGTGACTTGGGGCCAATTACTATGAAGAAGAAAAGAAGAAGAAGAAGAAGAAGAAGAAAGAAGAAGTATTATTATTATTATTATTATTATTATTATTATTATTATTATTATTATTATTATTATTATTATTATTATTATTATTATTATTATTATTATTATTATTATTATTATTATTACTATTATTTTGGAAAAACCTTGCCAAAAAAACAGCAGGTCCTAGTCCAAACAATGACCAAGACAATATCAAGGGTGCCAAATAAACAAATATCAGTCTCAATTAATTTTTTTTTTAAACTTTTTATTGATTTTCTAATGTTACAATTATATCTTTGAAAAACAACGTGGCGGCTGAGTTACAATAATTCGATTACATACAGGTATTGTTAGTACAAGTCTCCAACTATTACAGCCAATATTTCCTCTCTCTTTCCCTTAATAGGTACTGTCCCTTATTAGTATACTTCTTATTCTATCAATCAGATACAAGATAACTTCCTTACATTTATCAATAATTTTTAAGTTTATGTATGTCTTAATTGTTTTAACATTCCTTCTTTTAGACCGCCAATAACCTAGTAAATTTTCCCAGTTTTAAAATAAGTCTCAGTTAATTTGTGCTGGTGGTCAACCATCCTTGGAGACCCTGAGCACTTTTGCTGCCAGCAAGGTGGTCATAACCTCCTCCCCTCAATGTCTATGGAGATTCTCCATCATCCAGGTCAGGGCTTTTCAACCTTTTTACCGATTGTACCACTTTTAGGATATGGCAATATTCAAGTACCACCTAGCAAGGTGTCAAAAACTTGGTGACCAAAAAAAAAACCCTGTTCAAAGTTGCAATTGCACTGAAATGACTTATGACCATTTTCACACTTATGACCATTGCAGCATGCCCAGGTCATGTGATTTATATTTGTATACTTGGCAACTGATTCATATTTATGATGGTCACAGTGTCCCAGGGTCATGTGATCCCCTTTTGTAACCTTTTGACAAGTAAAGTCAATGGCAGGGCTGCTGGTGGCCAAGTGCTAAGGCGGGACTTCCCTCCCTCCCTCCTTCCCTGCCTCCCTCTTTCTCATGCCCACCTCCTTCTGAAGGAAGAATTTGAACCCCCCCCCCATATTTTCTCTTCCATATATTCATCAAACAAGGAAAAGCCTCCAGAAACAGAAAAGACAAACTGCTGAGTGAACTAGCTTAAAAAGGCACATTCCCCTTTAAGAATTAGCTACTGGCTAGAAAGGAAAGGAAGGAAGAAAAAAAAAATGTAGTAAGTAGTGGCTGCGGGCTAAGACAGCCTCCCCAAATGGCTCCATTCATAAGTAAAAGAATCTATAGGCAAAATCCATTCAGGAGAAAAATACTTCAAAATCCCTTGCAGCAAAACTTACAGCTAACAATAGCAGAGCAATAGAAGCTAACAGGAGACATCAGCCAAATAGAAATTGCCAAACACTCCTTAAGAACACAAAGCCCACATTGCACAAATCCCAGAACTTCAAAGTGACAAAAGCACATAAGAATCCTTCCACTCTCCATCTCCCTCCCTCCCTCCTTCGTGCCTCTGCAGGTCCAGAGGACTCTCTCACAGTAAGTCTTTGCCTGTGCTGGCTCTTTCCCTCCCCCACTACACTTGGTGCGGGATCAGAGCTGAAGAAGCTTCTTGGCTGAGAAGCGAAATGTCTTCAAAGAAAAACAAGAAAGTCCAGCTACCTCCTGAAAAAAAAAGCACCTTTGGGATTGCTCACCTGGCGTATTAGCTGCTTAGAAGACTGCAGGACAGCCAGACCTCTGATTTTATGCCCGTTTTTCCCCCCCTCTTGCAGCATCGCTCCGGCTATGTTACGCCAGGCTTCTTACGGAACCATCAAAATAGGCACTTACCAGAGCTTGAAAAGAATATTTATCGAACGCCCAGAAGGTAAAGCCGAATTTTTTTCCCCAGATAATTTGAGCTGCATTTCTTAGAGCAAAGATTGGTTAGAGCTGAAGGGAGCTAGGAGAGTTTTAATGCAGGGGTCAGCTGTACTAAGACACTTCAAAAAATGTCACCAAGAAAACCGCAGGGTTTAATCAGAAACGATTTGGACCCCCAAAGATGAACTTTTAAGTGTAATGATATTTTTTTTCCCCTGAAACAGATGAAACGTTGGCTGTCAGCGTATTCTGTGGGGTCCTGTCTGGGGTCATTTCATCTTCCATTGCTAACCCCACGGATGTCCTGAAGGTATGTTCTTAGCCTTCTGTCTTATTTTGCATCAAAGGGCCAACGAGAAAGCAAGAGACAGCTAGTTGATGGCGAATTTTCGGAGTAACCAGAAAACTTGTAAGGTATAAAACACAAAACCAAAACTGCTTTCAATGTAATAAACCAAAGAGGGTTGGGGATTCTGACTTCGACTGAACAGCAGTTCATTTAGTAACGGTTCAAAGTTGCAACATCACAGAAAAAAGTGACTTATGACCATGTTTCACACTTAACGACCTTTGCAGCATCCCCAGGGTCAGGTGATCAAAATTCAGAAGCTTGGCCATTGGTTCGTACTTACGACCGTTGCTGTAGTCCCAAAGTCACGTGATCTCTTTTTGGGTGACCTTTTGACCAGCAAAATCCATGGGGAAAAGCCAGATTCACTTAACAGCCGTGTTACTAATCGATCAACTGCAGTGATTCACTCAAGAACCGTGGCAAGGGAGGTCGTAAAATGGGGCAAAACTCACTCAACAGATGTCTCCCTTAACCACGGAAATTTTGGGCTCAGTGGAGGACTACCTGTGTAGTAATTTTCAGCCTGTCTTTAAAGCCCAACCAGCCTCAGCTCCTTGTTAGACGTTTTCCCAGGACCTTACAAGGGGCAAACAGCTCAGCTCGTTCTTAAATATCACCATCTGGCATTTGATATCATGAGCCATTCCGACTTTCTGAGTCACCTCTCTGGAATGAGAACGGAGGTTCCAGACATGTCTCAGATTTTGGCCCAAGAAGTAAAGGGGGGGGGGAGACCCTGCGCCATCGGTTGACCGATGGATGCTGTAAAATTTTATCTCTGAGAGCACCAAGGACTCCCGAGTAAGGAGAAAATATCACTTCCTGTTAAAGTGGAATCCAGCCTCACAATCAGAATAGAGCTGGAAGGGACCTTGGAGGTCTTCTAGTCCAGCCCCCTGCTCAAGCAGGAGATCCTAGGCCATTTCAGACAGGTGGCTGTCCAGTCTCTTCTTAAAAACCTCCAGTGATGGAGCACCCACGATTTCTGGTGGCAAGCTGTTCCACTGGTTAATTGTCCCACCTATATCTCGTGGAATCTAATACTAATTATTCCACCTAGTTGTAGTTTTCTGTATCTCCCCCTAAACCAGCCTTGGTCCTTTTTAAGTGTGGAGCAGCAGTCAGGACTTTCTATATACAGGTTGTCCTCGACTCATTTAGTGACCATTCAGAATTGAAACAGCACTGAACAAAGTTACTTGCGACCATTTTTTCACACTTACGACCGTTGCGGCATGCCCACGGGTCAGGTGTTCAAAATTCAGATGCTTGGCAACTGGCTCACATTTATGACGGTCACAACGTCCCACGGGGTCCCGGGGTCCCCTTTTGCGACCTTCCAACAAGCAGAGTCAATGAGGGAAGCCAGATTTACTTAACAGCCGGGTGACTCATTTAACAACTGCAGGGATTCACTGAACAGCTGTGGCAAGGAAGGTCGTAAAATGGGCCAAAACACATTTAACAGCTGTCTCGCTTAGCAACAGAAATGTTGGGCTCGTAAGTAGAGGACTTCCTGTTCAGGAAGTCCTTGACAACTTTAACAGGAAGTCCTCAACTTAACGTCCATTTGCTAACTGAAATCTCTTTCACATTGTTAAGCCAGAGAAGGCATTTTAAATTCCCCTCTCTGTCAGGCCAGCTCTTTTTCTCTTCCCTTGTGTTGTTAATATATCCCCAAGGAAACACTCTGTTGGGGTGATCATAGGGAAATAAAACCTACTACAGCAGCGTCACAAGAAGAAAATAGCTCAGCATGTTAATAGTATCTAATTTAAGACCCGGGCTACATTTTCATTCCTCTGGCTTTCTATTATACCAGCTGTGAGGTCAATGCATTTCTTAAAGGGCCTCCAGCATTCTTAAAAAACAACAACATTTTATTAGATTATAGAATAAAATACAAAAGTAGAAAGGCAAATAATAGGATACAGTGAGGAAGGAAAAGGGAAAGAAAAGTGAGGAGAGGAAGGGGAAAAGAAAAGGCCTTGACTTTTGGCTTCCTCTGTTGCAGTAGAATGAAGCCTTAACCTTGAACCTCAACTTTTTACTTTTCCATAATAGTATAAACTAGCCCAGAGCTCTTCCAGCTTGGCCCTTTTATGACTTGTGGACTTCAACTCCCAGAATTCCTCAGCCAGCCTCCATTTTGTTTGTTAGATTTAAGACAGGGGTCTTCAGACTTGGCCCTTTTATGACTTGTGGACTTCAACTCCCAGAATTCCTCAGCCAGCCTCCCTTTTGTTTGTTAGATTTAAGACAGGGGTCTTCAAACTTGGCCCTTTTATGACTTGTGGACTTCAACTCCCAGAATTCCTCAGCCAGCCTCCATTTTGTTTGTTAGATTTAAGACAGGGGTCTTCAAACTTGGCCCTTTGATGACTTGTGGACTTCAACTCCCAGAATTCCTCAGCCAGCCTCCATTTTGTTTGTTAGATTTAAGACAGGGTTCTTCAAACTTGGCCCTTCGATGACTTGTGGACTTCAACTCCCAGAATTCCTCAGCCAGCCTCCATTTTGTTTGTTAGATTTAAGACAGGGGTCTTCCAACTGGGGCCTTTATGACTTGTGGACTTCAACTCCAGAATTCCTCAGCCAGCCTCCATTTTGTTTGTTAGATTTAAGACAGGGGTCTTCAACTGCCCTTTGATGACTTGTGGACTTCAACTCCAGAATTCCTCAGCCAGCCTCCATTGTTTGTTAGATTTAAGACAGGGGTCTTCCAACTTGGCCCTTTTATGACTTGTGGACTTCAACTCCAGAATCCTTCCATTGTTTGTTAGATTTAAGACGGGGTCTTCAACTTGGCCTTTTATGGACTTGTGGACTCAACTCCCAGAATTCCTCAGCCAGCCTCCATTTTGTTTGTTAGATTTAAGACAGGGGTCTTCAGACTTGGCCCTTTTATGACTTGTGGACTTCAACTCCCAGAATTCCTCAGCCAGCCTCCATTTTGTTTGTTAGATTTAAGACAGGGGTCTTCAAACTTGGCCCTTTTTTATGATTTGTGGACTTCAGCTCCCAGAATTCCTCAGCCAGCCTCCATTTTGTTTGTTAGATTTAAGACAGGGGTCTTCCAACTTGGCCCTTTTATGACTTGTGGACTTCAACTCCCAGAATTATTCAGCCAGCCTCCATTTCGTTTGTTAGATTTAAGACAGGGGTCTTCAAACGTGGCCCTTTGGTGACTTGTGGACTTCAACTCCCAGAATTCCTCAGCCAGCCTCCATTTTGTTTGTTAGATTTAAGACAGGGGTCTTCCAACTTGGCCCTTTTATGACTTGTGGACTTCAACTCCCAGAATTCCTCAGCCAGCCTCCATTTTGTTTGTTAGATTTAAGTCAGGGGTCTTCCAACTTGGCCCTTTGATGACTTGCGGACTTCAACTCCCAGAATTCCTCAGCCAGGCACTAGAACTCCCAGTCTCCTGGTGATTGGCCCAAAGTCATCCAGCTGGCTTTCACGCCTAAGGCGGGACTAGAACTCCCAGTCTCCTGGCTCCTAGCCTGGTGCTTTAACCACTAGACCAAACCACCTTTCCATTTATGCTCATTTTTTAAGCGTTTTACATTTTGGAGGCGAATTTCGCCTTTTTATATTGCGTTCGGCGTTTCCTTTGGAATCAGATCGATGCCCAGCAGCATCTTGTGTGTTGCGTTTTCCTTTCTAGCCAACGAGAAAGGTTCGCTTCCCCAAAAAGTTGGGTGTAAAACACATTGTACAGAAGAGACAACTTTTCTTCTGCAATCTCACAGGTTCCCATCTGAGATAGGACTGAGACGAGTACGTTGAGCCGTAGCCAAAAGTTGGCAGAAAAAGCACGTTCTTTTCCTGTGTGTGTGTGTGTGTGGAACATGTTCTCACTCTTCCCCCCCCCCCCAAAAAAAAGGGCACGAGGCCTACATGATCTCTCAAAGGTGCCCTTTGAAATTAAGCTGCCCATCTCTGGTTTAGGGTTACATCTGAGCCAAACGGATGTCAGCAAGGCTGTTTTGATTGGTACGAAAAGATGCCCTCATTTCATCACGGAAAAACTGCACCCCGATCCGTATATGACGCCTTTTCTGTTCTCTTCTGTTTTCCTAGATCAGGATGCAAGTTCAAGGAAGCCTCGTAGCAGGTGGGATGTTTGGGAACTTCCTGAATATTTATCAGAAGGAAGGCACCCGAGGCTTGTGGAAGGCAAGTTAACTCAATCCATTTCAGAAACGTGGCAAATTCTTCTGGTTGCAGCTGAGAAAGTTCCCAGGACAAGCACTGCAAAGGAACTCCTTCTGGATTGTGGATGTTTTTCCCCAGACTGGGCAAAACCTAGTTTTTTTTTTTTAATTTAAAGTTGAAACGTTGCATCTATCGTGTTTATAGATAGGGAGAAATGTTTCTTAATTTGTGGATTTAAGGGATTCTTTTGCACTGAAAGTTTCTAATGCTGCAAAGAGCACCGTACACTCTATCGTCCGTGACACGACCTGGGAATCAAGCAAAGCGAAGCTACTCATCGTGAAAGAATCTGAATTATTTTTATTCTCCCAACAGAAAACCCAAAGCAGGGCCTGCAGATTGTAGAAAACACACTGAATCTGTAAGATGGGGGAGAGAAATTCCGGTTTGTTCCTCATTAGCATCCATCTCTGTGATTCTGAAGTACAGTAGTGGCCAAAATTGTGGAAACCTTTTGGGAAAAGTGTATTTTTGAGGTTTGATGGCTAATAACACCACTTTTCTTTTGGAGTAGTACCATAAAATTATATATCAATGGAAAGATAATTTAATCAAGAATGTAATGCAACAAAGTTTGTTCAGTTATCTGTACTGTATTCTATGAAAAGTGATAGCCAAATAACCAGAAAAAGGAAGCACAACTTGCTTAGGTTGATATCAGGTAGCTTTCCTTCATCTGATTGTAGCCAATGAGCACGAGTGTTTAGAGAGCCAATCAGGTGTCATCTTGTTTTGGCCATGAGCCAATCAGATCACAGTAGGATTCAGTTCTTGATGTCCTGTATTGAAGCGGAGAGGAGGACATTTGTCAGTGTGTTGTGTGATCGTTATCAAGTCGGTTGGGTTTTTTTTGTGTTCTTTCATTTAGTGAGCTTAGTAAAACGTAATAAAATTAAAGGAATGGTGCAAAGAGTTGACTGGTTGCCCAGAAAGCGATGTAAAATAGTATTATTAAGTGAATAAGGCTACAGTTATAAAGAAATTAGAAGAAAAATGGGTGGAAACTTAACCAAAGGTGGCATTTCTACTGCACACTTTTCCGAAAAGGTTTCCACCATTTTGGCCACTACTGTATTTAGGAGAACACTTGCAGGTTTTTTTTTTTCTAAGAAGAATTATTAACGGGAAAACTGGTTAGGTGGGAGAATTCTAAGAATTATTAACAGGAAAACTGATGGATGGAGAATTTCTGGTATTTGACAGAGTCTACCTTGGACTTTCTCTTGGGGAAATAAAAATAATTCAGTTTCTTTCAAGATTGATTTATTAAAAACATCGATCCCATATTTTCAGAATCACTGTAAGGATTGTCCCAGAGTAGAATAGCTCAGTAAAGAAGCTAATATCACAAATAAAACTGTAAATTGTTTGTTAAAGGACAAGTTGCTTTGTTTTAACTACATGGCTATACTCTTATTTTCCCAGGGAGTCTCACTTACTGCTCAGAGAGCAGCTGTGGTGGTCGGTGTGGAGCTGCCCGTTTATGACCTTGCCAAAAAGCATATCATTCTCAGTGGCTTCATGGGAGACACGGTCTACACTCACTTGCTGTAAGTCCTGAAGGAGAGGGGCAGCCCTGTTTTAGGAGAAGGGGTGGAGAGAATTGTCCCGAGGGTTTCTGAGGTTCCAGCTTGAATCAGTCTGTGTAATTGTCACCAGAAGGGAAATGTTGAGACATTTTCAATGACAACTTTCCTCCTCCTCCTCCTCCTTCCCCCTTTCCTCCTCCTCCTCCTCCTCCTCCTCCTCCTCCTCCTCCTGATGATCATGTTCCCTAGTTGGGTCACAAAACATCTGCAAGGAAACCACCAGACTCATAGCACACTGAGGACCCCACATTCTCCTCCTCCTCCTCCCTCTTCCCCCTTTCCTCCTCCTCCTCCTCCACCTCCTCAAATATCACCATCATTTTCTTGTTTTCAGTTCTTCAAGAGCACTGTTTCCATGTCTGGGGAAAACAATCCATGTTTTATCTTCTCAATAATTATCATGATCACCCTGGAAGATCTTCTCCTCCTCCTCCTCCCCTTCTCCTCCTCCTCCTCTTCCTCTTCTTCCTCTTCTTTTCTCCTCCTCCTCCTCCTTCTTCCTCTTCCTTCCCTCTCCTCCTCCTCCCCCCCCCATGTCAAAGTCATCAAGTACGGCAGGGGTGTCAAACTGCCGGCCCGCAGGCCGGATGCGTCACGAGGAAACCACGCCCACCCCATTGCGGGGAAAAAGTTCCGAGACGTCGCTTGAAGTCACGCGACGTGGCGAATTTGACATGTCTGAAGTATGGGAAACGCTGCCCTACGGCATCCTTTGGGGAAGCCAAACAGTCACACTTGCCGTTGCGTTTTCTCGTTTTCCGAGAAGGCCGTTTGGGTGATACTCTGATTTTTTTTTTCCTCTCAGAGCCAGCTTTACCTGCGGCTTGGCGGGAGCGCTGGCATCCAACCCCATCGATGTGGTGAGGACCCGGATGATGAACCAGAGAACCGTACGAACTGGGCCCCAGCCCGGCTACAAGGGTACTCTAGACTGCTTGCTTCAGGTCCGTAGACGTCCTTCAGTGGCAAGAACAACGTTAGATAAAAGACCTTTATCCCGAACACAATTTGCAGGGTCCGGTGTTGCAGAATAGGGGGGGGGGTGTCTATTTTGTACCGTGACTGAAATCGTGAAGTGGTTCAACCATCCTGAGTCCCAACTTTCAGAGGCGAGGGACGATGGAAACATGTGGTCCAAAACATCTGGATGACATCTTATTTGTTTATTATTTATAAACTGACCTTTAGGCTCTCTTTGCCTCCATCCTTGGTGCCTGTAAGGGAAGGGGAAGATTCCTGCTTTTATTTTAAATCAAAATTCAGTTCTCCCTTGGAAAAAGCCTCTCCAGACCTCGGTTTCAACTCCTAAGGATTAAACTCGGTGGGGAAGGCCTTTCTCCCTTGTGCACAAAGAGGCTAAAGCTGCCGATAGTCCCTGATTTCAGGCTAGTTCTTTCCTAGGAATTAATTCGTGGAGAACCTTTCAGCAGGAGATCCTTAAGAACACCTCCTGATGGAGCCGGCTTGTAGACACTCTGGCCCGCTGGCTTTGAAGGGAGACTGTTGACCGTTAGTGCAAGGTCCACCATCCAGTCTTCATCCGTCCTTCATCTGTGATACGGGACGGGATGGGAGATGCTTCTGTTCGCAGAGAGGGAAAGAGACCGTGTCTCCTATGCTGAGCGTGGATGATGGAATATTCAGAGGTTTTTCTCTCTATTTTTCATAGACCTGGAAGAACGAAGGTTTTTTCGCCTTGTACAAAGGATTCTGGCCCAACTGGTTGAGGCTCGGGCCTTGGAATATCATTGTATCCTTTTTCCATACGTTTTCTTTTTATTTATTTATACCCTTACCTTTATTATTTCTACAAATAATTCAGTTCAGCAAATACGTCCGACACACCTTCCTCTTCCTATATTCCCCACAACAACAACAACAACAACAACCCTGTCAGGTGGGTTGGGCTGAGAGAGAGTGATTGGTCCAAAGTCACCCAACCAGTTTTCATGGCTAAGGCGGGACTAGAACTCACAGTCTCCTGGTGATTGGCCCAAAGCCACCAAGCTGGCTTTCATGGCTAAGGCGGGAGTAGAACTCCCAGTCTCCTGGTGATTGGCTCAAAGTCACCCAGCTGGCTTTCATGGCTAAGGCGGGACTAGAACTCACAGTCTCCTGGTGATTGGCCCAAAGTCACCCAGGTGGTTTTCATAGCTAAGGCGGGACTAGAACTCACAATCTCCTGGTGATTGGCCCAAAGTCACCAAGTTTTAAAACTCCAATCAAAACAACTCAGTAAGATAAAGAAAAGAGAGAGAGAGAGAGAAAAAAAGCAAGGTTAAATGTAGTTCTCAGTTTTGCCACTAGATGTCATTAGATGTCTGTTCCCAACATACTTTAAACAAGTTTAAAAAGTTAAAACCTGATGGTTTCCAAATAAGGAATAAAAAAAGATTTATAAATCCAAAAGTTTCCCAAATTCTTTTTTTATGGCTCAGTTATCTTCACAATATTGTTATAAGTCAGTTTTAATTTCCCCAAAGCTTAAACCGCCGCTTATAGTTCAGGAGGGAGGGGTAAAGAAAAAAGCCCCCCCCCTCCCTGGAGCTTGGGGATTTCTTGCTTTTGAATGCTTTTTCCCAGAACCAATATTTTCGCTTGTAGAAAGGTAAGGAAAGTAGATCAACTGTTTTGCTTTCCGCTTTTAGAACTCATTGTCTCCAACGATCAGCTGCAGTCAGCCTTTCTTCCTGCCGGTCCCGAGGGCTCCTTTGGATCAAGTGAGTCAGCTACCGCTGGCCCGCGATCTGCAAATTTTCATCCTTTAGCCAGTCGCCTCTACGGGGCGACTTTCAGTCCTATTGGACTCCCCAGCTGGTAGAATTGGGCCTGGGGAACGGAGCTTCATTTCCCTGCGCCCATCTTGCAGCGACGTCACCGGAAACCCAATTGCGTTTGCACTTAATATCCTTATATAAACAATGTCCTATTATTGCTTTTCCTCCCCCCAAAACTTTAATTTCCCATCAATATTCAAGAAAACACTATTATTTATGATTTCCAAGTACTTTATGTTTAGGTGAACAAAAGTTTCCCTTATCTCAACTTCTCCCTTTTTCCCTTTTCATACCAAAGTCTAATAGTCTAGTTACACATCTTACCTATTTAATTGTAATGTTACTCTATTTTCTAAAAGTTATCTATTTCCCACCATATTCAACCATCTAATTAGTAATATAATATCCCCTCTAATAAATCAAAGCCATTATTTTCTTCAGCCTTACTCTGGCTTTCTTCCTTGGCCAGCTAACCTTCCATGTCAGTGCCTTTGAATCATCAAATAGTTCTCCCTCTATTTTTATATATATTATTTGGAATAAGAAAGACCATTTAGTTGAGTTTTGTTTTTGGAAGAATGAGCCCATTGGTATTCATTAAATCGCCTCTCTATTACTCCAATTTCCCACAATTGTCCTGATAGGTTTATCTTCCATTCAATCTGTTGTTCTTCCTTTTCCTAAAATTTATTTCGATTTCTTAAATTTGTGAAAAGTCTTTTCTTTTATAAAAAGGAAGCAAAATTCTATCTAAATATACTCTACAGAACTAATCTGGTCGAGTCACCGCAAGAGGAGTGAGCAGAGTTGCTGGAAAAACTGGAGGAAAAGCAGCTAAATGTAATTACAGACCCTTTTTCATTCAGTAGTAAGATTCAACCCTGCCTGTTTTTTTCCTTAACAACAAGCACTAGTTCTTTGTGACTTACGAACAGCTGAAGAAATTGGATTTCTGACAGCCTGAAAATTGAAGAGGCCAGTTCTTCCGTTAGTGATCTTAACCCTCAAGAGCTCTTTCTGGTATTCAGGCTTGCAGAATTGATGAAATTAAATTGTTGGTGCAGAGAACGTTGAAGTTCTCAAGCATTACAGAACAGCGTGTAACTTGAAATTGAAACAGATCTTAGCATTGGTTCCGAATTTCATCTTTCATAAATAGGACGAACATTTCACTATTGACATGTCTGAATTGGGAGCAAGTGAACTTAATAGTTAGGGGCGCGGTTTTTGCTCATTTAAAAACAAGCTCTTTCCAGCAGGCAACAGTTAATGAGTTAACAACCTTAAGAATCTGTATTTTATACCAAAGGCACGACTTAAAAGCATATTTTACAAAGCATCCTGTTGTACGGAATAGCATTGCATAAATAATGCGCAAAACATTATTTGCAAAATAATGTTGAAAATCCTTTTTCTCTTGAAACTCCTCAGTGGCGTTTTTTCTTTTAGAAAAAAATTAGCATGACATTAATGCCGAATTAAATTCATTACTGTGATGTTTCAGCAGTGTCTTTAATATTTTGCCCCTATCTGACGATTTGAGTAGACCTAATCTTATATATTTTTTATTTTAAAAAGACTCAGTTGTGGGCAATAGATGAACTCTTCCATAAATATTACTTGACTGTGCTTTCTGGGAAAGAGTTATATTTTCTTCTCCATGTTTGGGACAATAACAATATAAATCATTACAAGCAACGTTGACATTACGAAGACTCATTCATATATGTCAAGTTATTACAGGTACATTGTGTGCCTGAATAAACCTATTTGTTTTCTTCTATTTCCCTGGACTGTGTCCAGAGAATCCAACAACACCTTAAGCACAGATAGTTCTTACTGGTTGTTACGGAGAGTTCACAAAGTCCTCACTTCCCAAAGACGGTGCCTTATGTATAAGCAAGTCTTTCTTCCCCAAAATATTTAGAAATAGGATTGTCACGGTTATGGGCCTACGTGGGACCACTGCTTTGGGAAAGCTTCTGCCTGTCTTGATTTCACCAATGGATAACACAGAGTTGTTCCAACCAAATAGGAATTTTATGTGTATTTTCATTTCAGCATTAAAAATAGTTTTCATACAGGATCGTAAAGTTTGAGCCGGCAGCGATAATATATATATATATATATGACACACAAAGTACAGTGTTGTGTCTTTTTGGAAATCTGTATGCTGACCAGGTCAAACTTATTAAAAGCAAAGTTCAATAATGTGTTGGTTATGTTACGTTTTTAGATTCTGTTTCCAGACAGTATCTTTGTAGGATATGAATGTAATAATAGTTTGTAAGTAGAAACAAAGATGTAACTATTTATATGGAAGCGGTTGAAATTGTTTGTAAATTCCAGCAATACACAGTTTAAGGAATGTTGGTTTTCTATGCAGTGTTGAAGGTGCACAGTGTCTTCCATTATAGGATTTTAAAGGTTAAAAGTGACCGATTTTGGTCACTTTATTGGAAGTATGTGCGCAAACGGGTACAATACTTTTGTCTGAATTGCAAAACGAATCGAGGTTTTAATCCATGCAGAGGGTCCATGGATTTTGAATTCTAAGGTTCAGACCAATTTTTAAACGGTTCAGATGCGTTTCATGAATTGTTCCACAGAATACATGGAGGCAAAACTGGAACAATTTTTTTTTAAAAAAATTAGAAAACAAGCTAGTTTTATTGTCGATAAGTCTATACTGAATTCATATTCCATCTTCAAGGGCACAAACAGCCTGAACGGAGTTACATGTTCTTCATTTTTGTTTTACCAGCAAAGAAAAGCGTCACGTGTTTTTATTAATAATAGATATGCAGTAGATGTCTGAGGCAAGTCACATTTGTTACTTAGCCCTCTTTCTGTAGAAAACTTCCTTGATTCTTCCATACCAAAATGTAGTCTTTATTTTTCAAAAAATATCTGATTTTTCTATGGTGTATGCAGTAGGTTCAGCTCTGCTGTTTCCACCTATATCAGAAGGAATGGTTTAGTACAGGGGTCTTCCAACTTGGCCCTTTTATGACTTGTGGACTTCAACTCCCAGAATTCCTCAGCCAGGCACACTGGCTGAGGAATTCTGGGAGTTGAAGTCCACAAGTCATCAAAGGGCCAAGTTTGAAGACCCCTGTCTTAAATCTAACAAACAAAATGGAGGCTGGCTGAGGAATTCTGGGAGTTGAAGTCCACAAGTCATCAAAGGGCCAAGTTGGAAGACCCCTGGTTTAGTGCAAGGGTATCCATCCTTGGCAACTTTAAGACCTGTGCTGGCTGGGGAATTCTGGGAGTTGAAGTCCACAGGTCTTAAAGAAGTTGCCAAGATTGGACAGCCAAGGTTTAGTGTATTGGACTGGATGAACCTTGCAATAAATGTCCAAGGGATCGTGTGAGTTTCACCTGGCAGTTCATCCTGGGCTCAACATTCCAGCCAGCTTCAAACCGTTGTGTGTTTAGCAACGTCCTTCATGCAGATGTTGCCACACACCCATCCAAAGAACTAAGATTCAGAATATAGGGAATGTAAAGTGCGGAAACCTCTTCTGGAAATCAGGCCAAAATGTTAAATTCTGAGTGGATCAAGTGATCTAGGCATTTGGTTTTATAAACAACGCAAGCTAGCTATTCAGAACTGTTTTTCCGAATTATGTTTGGGAGATTTGTACCTGAAAGGGATTGTGTGTTCCATTAAACCACATTCTTGCTTAATTAAAATGTTAATTCCTTCTCTTACTGCTCCATCGAATTGTTAGAAGGGCGTATTAAAATGAAAGCAGTTGGTTCAATGCCAGATTTTTTCTCCTCAAAATTGTTAATACAGCTATTATTCTGCTAATGCCCATTTTAAATGTTTATTTGCCAGACTGTTAATAGTTGTTGCTGTGATACTATTTATTCGTGCACATTCTGCACTGTTTGTTAATAAGCTTTCGTTGTTTTGAATGTTCAGACTTTATTTCAGTAAGAAGATCATCTAAATATTTTTTTTTTAAGATCATACAGACGAACATTGAAATTGCTGGAGTGAGTTATGTTTGTTAATGCCTTCCTATCAGAGGGATTTTTTTGACTTGGATGTACCTTTATTTGCCAAAATAAACCTCATTATTTTGTTTTACTTAATGTTGTTTGTCAGATTCATCTGCTGAGGAATATTTTTGCCTATGCAACCAGACACAAAAAATTAACAGAATAACAAAGAGTTAGAAGGGACCTTGGAGGTCTTCTAGTCCAACCCCATGCTCAGGCAGAAAACCCTTACAAAATCATAGAATAACAGTTTTGGAAGACCTGGGGGGTCATCTAGTCCAACCCTCTGCTCAGGCAGGAAACCCTATACCATTTCAGACAAATAGTTGTCCAATCTCTTCCTAAAAACCTCCAGTGATGGAGCACCTACAACTTCTGGAGACAATTCTTGGAACAAATGTAGAATAAAATATATATATATATTTGCAGTGTAACATTTATTGTAGTGATTATGCTTCAGGGATCTCTAGTTGTCTAGAGGAAGTTTGGGGCTGATCCTGGGGCAGTCACTTCCGGACTTCAGCAGCATGGTGCTGTGAATAAAGTGGTAGTGATCTCATTTGTACTACCTAGAACTCTCTTAAGGCCGCGTTTCTCAACTTCGGGCAACTTTAAGAGAGGTGACTTCAACTCCCAGAATTCCCCAGCCAGCTATGCTACCTGTGTGAGCTGTGCTGGCGCAGTGGTTAGGATGCAGTATTGCAGGCTGACTCTGCCCACCGCCAGGAGTTCGATCCTAACGGGGCTCAAGGTTGACTCAGCCTTCCATCCTTCCAAGGTCGGTAAAATGAGGACCCAGATAGTTGGGGGGCCATCATCACTATGTAAACTGCTTAGGACTGTAAAGCCCTGTGAAGTGGTATATAACTCTTGTAAGTGCTATTGCTATTGCCTTTCCTTCCTCCCTCCCTCCCTCCCTCCCTCCCTTTCTTCCTCCCTTTTCTTCCTCCCTCCCCTCTTCTTCCTCCCTCTCCTTCCTTCTTTCCTTCCTTCTTTTCTTCCTCCCTCCCTCCCTCCCTCCCTTCTTCCTGCCTCTTTCCTTCTCTCTTCTTCCTTTCTTTCCTTCCTCCTTTCTTCCTGCCTCCTTCCTTCTCTTCTTCCTCCCTTCCTCCCTCCTCTCCTCCCTTCCTCCTCCCTCCCTTCCTGCTAGAATGCCTTACTGCAGGCTAATTCTGCCACCTGCCAATTCTTCGATTCTGACCGGCTCAAAGTTGACTCAGCCTTCCGTCCTTCCATGGTCGGTAAAATGAGGACCCAGATTGTTGGGGGCAATCTATGCTGACTCTGTAAACCGCTTAGAGAGGGCTGTAAAGCACGGAAGCAGTATATAAGTCTTAAGGGCTATTGCTAGTGCTATTTCAGGCCTCCACACCTGGCATCTAGCCCCTAAACCTAAAAATACGAGAGAGACACCTGGGCTGCCTTTCTAGCAATAAAAGATAAAAATGGAAAAACTAAAATCATTTTCAACAATGCTGCCTTCTTGCTGTGTCCTGGAGGGACTTTAGGCTGGATTCAGCAATTCCTTTCCCTCTTGGGAGATAGGCAAACTCGGGGGGGAAAGCCCAACCTTTATTTCAAAAGAAGAACAGGTAAAATACACACACACACAAAAGAGCATTTGATGTGTGTTGAGTTTCAAAAGGCAAGCCTTTGAAGACGAAGAGGGGAGATGCGATGGGAAAGAGACGCTGGACCGTTGCAATGGGCTTAGGGAAGCGAGGAAGTGGCTGGACAGCGTTAGGTCTGGAAACTTGGAAATGGGTTGTGGTGGGTCTCGATTGATGTGAAACGGGATTTTTAAAATAGTGGAATGAATGCTTCCCTCCCCGGGAAAACAGTTTATGTTTTGACTTCTGGGGGGGAAAAGGGATAAGATGGAACACAAGAGGGAGCCAAAGATTATAATTAAAAGAAGAACTCCTATTTGAAATGTTAATATAGTATAAGGCAGGCTAAGGAATTCTGGAAGTTGAAGTCCACAAGTCATAAAAGGGCCAAGTTTGAAGACCCCTGGTATCTGACTTACCACAGTTCATTTAGTGACCGTTCGAAGTTACAACAGCGCTGAAAAAAGTGACTTATGACCGTTTTTCACACTTAACGACCCTTGCAAGCATCTCCAGGGTCTTGTGATTTATATTCGGATGCTTGACAACCGACTCACATTTATGACGGTCACAGTGTCCCGGTGTCACGTGATCCCCTTTTTGCAACCTCCTGACCAGCAAAGCCAAGGGGGAAGCCAGATTCTCTTAACAACCGGGCTACTCATTTAACCACTGCAGCGATTCACTTAACAACTGTGGCAAGAAAGGTCCTAAAACGGGGCAAAAACCTACTTCCCCAATTTCTCACTTAGTGACATAAATTCTGGGCTCCCTTGCGGTCGTTAAGTCGAGGACTCTCCGTAGAATGTCTAGTTAGAGATTTAATTTAATATTTATTTGCTACGTATATGTAGGGGTGTGGGTCTATACATATGTTGTATATAGTATGTTTTAGGTGTGTGTCATGTATGTGTTTCACTTTGAGAGCGGGCAACTAAATTTCATTTTTGATGTGTGCCGTTGTGCCCACAGTAAAAAAAAATGACAATAAAGGTTATCTTATCTTATCTTATCTTATCTTATCTTATCTTATCTTATCTTATCTATCAATTTAGGAGTGCAAAAAATCCCGAGCACCACCAGGGGGCGCTAAAGACCCACGCCTGCTCTAGGTCTCTCGGCTTGGGCATTGCAACAGGTGCTTTAACACATATATATATGTTAATATATATATTTTATATATATATATAAAAGCCTCTCCTCTTTTTTCTTTTCCAAGAGGAAACGGAGGGCTTTTCTACCCCTTTCTAAGTCTGTGATCCAGACGGTCCCGCCCCCTCTTTCGCGGCTACCCATTGGCCGAGCCACACGCCCGTCGACGCTCGGCCGCGATCCAGCGTGAAGGGAGCATCTCGCGCGCAACCCGGGGAGATTCCTCGTGCGCTGCGCTTGCAGATGCTGGGCGTCCTCGGGATTGGAGGTAGCTTGCTTTGGGGGGGGGGCGCAGCGGGGCAGGTTGCTCCCCTTGGGGGGGGACGGCTTTGCAGCAGGGCTCATGATCAGTTTTGCAAAATTGGGGGGAGGGGGAGAGAAATCCTGGGGTGGGGGCGCTTTTTGCAAAAGAGAAGGGGGTGAAAAAGAGAAGGGGGGGTCCCCGGTCCCCCCACCCAGTTGCAACAGTCTTCTGGGTTTGCACCGTGCAAAAATCCAGCGGGCGCCTTGTCTAAAGCATTGCAAACTCGGGCGACGTCTTGCAAAGGGTTTTGGGGGGGGGTGCGGGCTTCTTTGGATGTTTGTGGAATGGGGGGGTCGATTTGTGCCCCTGCCCGACTCATGGGGGTCTCTCTTCACTGCTTTGGAAGAATGCCGGGGGACTCCTTTGATGCGTTGGCTGGGGAGGGTAGGCTTTGTAGTCCTTAGGAGGGGGGGCGGATTGGGGGCTGTGGTTTATCCCTTAAAGGTTTTGACCTCTGAAGTCTGGGGGAGGGGTCCGGGGGGGGCTAAGCGTGGTTTTCTGGCTGATCAGGAAGACAATTTTTTTCACCCAAGGAGCTAGAAAAATTACAATTGATTGTAATTTTCCTAGCTCCTTTGGGTAAAAAGTTGCCTCCCTCTAACGCAGGGGTCTTCCAACTTGGCCCTTTGATGACTTGTGGACTTCAACTCCCAGAATTCCTCAGCCAGGCACGCTGGGAGTTGAAGTCCACAAGTCATCAAAGGGCCAAGTTGGAAGACCCCTGCTCTTAACACCTTCCTGATCATCCAGAAAAAATAAAATTAATTTCAAAATTAGGTTCCTGGAAGGGCTGGGCAGAAGCTGCAGAAAAGTGGAAACATTTTGACCTAATACATGGGTGGGTGCTTTTTGGAAGGGACACAATGTTTCTCTGTCCTTTTTCACACTAATCCTTGGGCTTAATCATTAATTGTGTCTTTTATAAGGCAGCACTTGCCTGTGAGTCTCTGGGAAACTCATTTTTAGGAAGTCTTGACTTTTAAACCAAGGTGGCAGAGGAATATGGAAAATATACTGTATCATACCAACAAGAAAAAAAAAGTCAGAATACTGTAATTTGCTCTTCCACCACACCCTGTACAGTATTGATTATTCAAATAATTGATTTGAAATGCTTGGGGATATGCCAGGCTTTCTGCCACTTTGTGTGTGTCACTCTATTATGGTATGTTGTAATTGTTGTTGTTAGTTGCGAAGTCGTGTCCGACCCATCGCGACCCCATGGACAACGTTCCTCCAGGCCTTCCTGTCCTCTACCATCTTCTGGAGTCCATTTAAGCTCACGCCTACTGCTTCAGTGACTCCATCCAGCCACCTCGTTCTCTGTCGTCCCCTTCTTCTATTGTCCTCAATCTCCCAGCATTAGGCTCTTCTCCAGTGAGTCCTTCCTTCTCATTAGGTGGCCAAAGTACTTGAGTTTCCACTTCAGGATCTGGCCTTCTAAAGAGCAGTCAGGGTTGATCTCCTCTAGGACTGACCGGTTTGATCGCCTTGCAGTCCAGGGGACTCGCAGGAGTCTTCTCCAGCACCATAGTTCAAAGGCCTCAATTCTTTTGCGTTCAGCCTTTCTTATGGTCCAACTTTCACAGCCATACATTGCAACTGGGAAAACCATGTTGTAATAGTTTCGGTCAAAATGTGCGATTGTGCATTGCGTGGGTGTTCGGTTTTTCAAAAATCTACAATTCCACGGTCTTTTATGAACTTCATTCTAATGTCGTAAATTAGATTTTAGTTTATTTTGGGGGAATAAGTATTGTTAAAAACGGTTTTTTTAAAAAAATATATCATGACTCAGAACTGGGTGGTGGGTTTTGGCTACTTTAAAATAGGTGGAATGGATATTTGGCCATAGCTGAATTTCAAATTTGAGGGAGTTTGATAAAAAGCAACGGGCCTAAGCTTAGAAAACAATGTCAGAGCAGGGGGGTTGGACTAGAAGACCTCCAAGGTCCCTTCCAACTCTATTATTGTTGTTGTTGTTGTTATAAAACTAGCAGGGGTGTGCCACTTAGATTTGAATCATTATTAGTTATATTTATATAGCAGCTTTTCTCCAGGAGCCCAATATATATTAACACCTCTCCTGCCGCTAATTTTTCTTTTTTTTTTTTCTTTTTTTTTCTTTTTTTTATAAATATGTTTTATTATTTTTTTATCGGGATAGAAAGGGAAGGGTAGGTAGAGGTATAACATGGGGTAAAAAACAAGGATTAAACCAAGGGTAGGGGTAGATACAATAATGGGGTTAACCCCAACACTAAATCAACGCTTTAGCAAGCAGACTATCGTCCGGGTATACATATTAAATATACATGATTAACATAGTATTAAAAAGCTATATTAATGAATTTATCACTATTAATGGTAAAAACTTAAGCCAATACATATCATTCATTCTATAAGTAACAATAATCAATATACTATTAGTGATGTATTACTAAGTAAATATAGTTAAATATAAATATCAATATAACGCTTTTAATTATAATTAATTATAGTTAAATGTAAACATCTAACCAAAAAGTTAAAAAAAAATAAAATTCAAAAGAAAATACATCATTTATCTTATTTAATTTCATCATCCTTTTTCATTCTGTCTTATTGCTAACCATTGATAAAATTTTTCCCATGTTTTAAAAAAAATTGTATCTTCTTTCTCTTTAATTTCTAAAGTTAGTCTATCCATTTCTGCACATTCTAATATTTTCATAATAATAGTCTGGTCAGGTGGTATCTTTTCATTTTTCCAAAATTGGGCAAATGCTATTCTCGCGGCTGTTAATATATGTAAGATTAAATATTCATTCTCTTTTCCATAATTAAATCTTAATATTCCTAATAAAAACAATTCCGGTTTAAATTCTATTTGTGTCTGAGTCATCTTTTCTAGCCATTTATGAATTTTAAGCCAATATATCTTTGCATTAGGACATATCCACCAGATATGATAATAAGTTCCTGGTTTTTGTTTACATTTCCAACACATATTTGATACATTTTTAAACATTTTCTCTAGTCTAACTGGTGTCATATGCCATCTATAAAACATTTTATATAAATTCTCCTTATATGCGGCCGCTTTAGTAAGTTTCATATTTCGATCCCATAGTTTTTGCCAATCTTCTAAGTCATGGGTCGGCCATCCGAAACGTCGGATGAGCCGCACGGACCCATTTAGCTTAAAAAAAAAAAACGCTGGGAGCCGCGCGTTCGCGCATGCGCGCGCACCCGCGCATGCGCGCGGACCCGTTCGCGCATGCGCGCGCGCCCCCGCACGCGCGCATGCGCACCCGCGCACCCGCGCATGCGCGCGCCGTTCGCGCATGCGCGCGCGCCGTTCGCGCATGCGCACCTGCGTGCGCGCACCCACCCGCACCCACCCGCGCATGCGCGCATGCGTGCGCGCACCCCCCCCGCACCCACCCGCGCATGCGCGCATGCGCTTGCCAAAATGGCGGAGGAGGCTCCGGAGCCGCAGGTAAGGCCTCAAAGAGCCGCATGCGGCTCCGGAGCCGCGGGTTGCCGACCCGTGTTCTAAGTCTATAGAATATCCAAAATTCTTAGCCCATACTATCATTGTTTCTTTTACTTGTTCTTCTTCCATCTTCCAGCTTAGCAAAAATTTATAGAGTTTTTTAATCAAATGTTCATCAGTTTTTAACAATATTTTGTCTAACGGTGTCTGTTCTTTATAAAATCCTGTAGACTTTATATCTTTTTCATATCTTGTCTGAATTTGCAAGTAAGACCACCATGTTAAATCAATACCCTGTTGCTGAAGAATTTGTCTGTCTTTAAGTTTCCCATCTTTGTCCAAAATATTTTTATAGCTAACAAGTTTATCATAGTTAATTAAATTTGGATAGGAAAAGGCTTCCATTGTCGAAATCCACTCAGGTATTTTCATATACATTTTATGTTTAATTTTTTCCCACTCTGAAAACAATACATTCCTTATAGCATGATTTTGAAAATATTTATGTACTTTATTTTTCTCATACCACAAAAATGCATGCCAACCTAATTGCAAATCATGCCCCTCTAAATAAAGAAGCCTTTTGTTTCTCAATGTAATCCATTCTTTAAGCCAAAGCAAAATAGCTGCCTGATAATAAAGTCTCCAATCCGGGAGTCCAAAGCCCCCTCTGTCTTTAGAATCTTGTAATAATTTAATTTTAATTCTAGCTTTTTTACCTTGCCATATAAATCTAATTATTGTAGCGTTTAGATCATCAAAGAATTTTTGATTTAACTTGACAGGGACTGTTTGAAAAAGAAAAATTAGCTTAGGTAAAATATTCATCTTAACAGTCGCTATCCTTCCTAATAATGATAATTGAAGATTTTTCCACTTCTCCAAATCCACTTTTATTTGTTTTAGTAATCTCTCGTAGTTGTCTTCTTTTATTGTTGTATATTTTGAAGTTAAGTAGATACCTAAATATTTAACTTTTTTCGCTATTTGAAGGTTTGTCTTTTTAGCGAATTGAATTTTTTGTTTATCTGTTAAATTCTTCGTTAATACTTTAGTCTTTTCCCTGTTTATCTTCAGCCCCGCGACTTCTCCAAATTTCTCTATTTTCCGCAAGAGTTTAACAGCCGTCTCTAGTGGTTCCTCCAAAATAAAAACTAAATCATCCGCAAAAGCCTGTAGTTTATATTTTTGATCTTTTATCTCCAATCCTTTAATCTCAATATCTTGCCTAATATTTCTAGCCAACACTTCCAATGTAAAAATGAATAACAAAGGGGACAATGGACATCCCTGCCTTGTGCCTTTTTTAATGTCAAAGCTGTCTGTGTAGTCTCCATTTATAAGTATCCTTGCTGATTTTTATTATAAATTGCTTGAATTGCGTTTATAAAATTTCCGCCAAAGTCCATCTCCTTCAACTGTTGGAATAAAAATTGCCAATTAAGATTATCAAAAGCTTTTTGCGCATCAAGAAATATAAGTGCCAACTGTTTCCCTGGATGGTTTTCGTAATACTCCAACACATTTAAAATAATCCTTAAATTGTTCTTTATCTGTCTTTTTGGTAAAAAGCTAATTTTTCTTCACATCTGTGCATTACCTTGTGATGTTGAATGGATAGAGAGTTCAACTAACAGAATAACAGAGTTGGACGGGACCTTGGAGGTCTTCTAGTCCAACCCCCTGCTCAAATAGGATACCCTATGCCAGGGGTAGGCAACCTTGGCTCTTTTATGACTCGTGGACTTCAACTCCCAGAATTCCTGAGCCAGCCATGCTGAGGGGAAAGGGAGAGGTTTCCAAGCTGAGCCAGGAATTCTGGGAATTGAAGTCCACGAGTCATAAAAGAGCCAAGGTTGCCTACCCCTGCCCTATGCCATTCCGGACAAATGGCTGTCAGATGTATTGTAGTATGTATGTATGTATGTAACTGTCCATTTCCTCCAGCTAAGAATGACTTTTCTTAGACCTAGGCCGAAAACTTAACTACACACCAACTTTCTATTTAATGTGGCATAAATCACGTGTGGGCCAAAATTAATACAAGTAGACCTCAACTTACAACCTCAACTGAGACTGACATTTCTATCGTTAAGCGAGACGTTTGTTAAAGGAGTTTTGCCCCGTTTTACGACTGTCCTTGCCACAGTTAAGTAAATCACTGCAGTTATTAAGCGAGTAACAAGGTTGTTAAGTGAGTCTGGATTCCCCGTTGACTTTGCTCGTCACAAGGCCACGAAAGGGGATCACGTGACCCCGGGACGCTGCAACCGTCATAAGTACAGGCCAGTGGCCAAGCATCCAAATTTTGATCACGTGACCTCGGGGATGCTACAACGGTCGTAAGTGTGAAAAACGGTCCTAAGTCATTTTTTTTCAGTGCCGTTGTAACTTCGAACGGTCACTAAACGGACTGTCGTAAGTCAGAGACTAGCTGTATTCCTTGCTGGAGCTGTCATGTTTGACAGCGTTATCCTGGTTTTACTTTTTACTTATTTATATATATATATTTTAGCTTTTGTCCTTGTAGTAGAGAACAGAAGTCCCAAAATGGCTTTTTCAGGAGGCAACTGGACTTTCTTTGTTTTTCTTTGAAGATGTTTCGCTTCACATCCAAGAAGCTTCTTCGGCTCTGACGGGATGGTGGGGAATGGAAGGATTGATATTCCTTGCAGACAGCTGGTTGTTTGCCTTCTTTAGAGAGTTGTTGACATCATCTATCTCCAGTCTACAACACGGTCCTTTGGGCAGTTCCAAGAAGGATCCACACCCATTTGCACAACCCAATTAACCCTGAGGACACAGATAAACCTCAAAGACTCTCTAAAAGAAGGCTGTCATGGTTCCAATAGATGAAACTCTTCAAAAGAACTTCAAGGCGTTGTTTACCTTAAAGGATCTTTTATTTGAGTAGCGTAATATTGGCACTACATAATCGAAGCCAAAAACTGAATTACCCTCCCCTGGGCACATAGTATCAAAGCACAATTCCCTCCTCCAATTAACTGTCATAAATCACGTTCCCCAATTAGCTTGAAGCGCTGCCATTTCTTTATCAGCTCTGGGCTCAATAACCTTGATTCTCACGCTAAGTTTAGTGTTGTTATGTCTAGCTAGACTCTCATTCACATCCCCCCCCCTCCCAGTATCATCTAACTCTAAAAGCGAAAGGGAAAAAGATGGCTACATTTCCATCTGTTGTCAATGCAAAACATCCGATGACCAGCTGTCTGCAAGGAGTATAAATCCTTCCATTCCCCACCGTCCAGTCAGAGCTGAAGAAGCTTCTGGGATGAGAAGCGAAACGTCTTCAAAGAAAAACAAGAAAGTCCAGTTGCCTCCTGAAAAAGCATCTTTCGGACAACCGTGACCTGGAGGACTGAGAATCTCCATAGACATCCAGAGAATAGGAGATTTACCCTTCATAATCAGAGCGGAGTGTAATAAAAATGAAATCTTACAGAAAAAAACTACCGGTGACCAGCGGGAATAGGTAAATGTCAAGCATCAGTCATTAGTTAAAGGGTTTCTGATGCTCAAAGAAAGTGCTAGGACTTTAAAAGAGGCAGATGGGTTACATGTTAGCAATGTTATTGTGATTCGTCCCACAGCCAGCCAGATGTTTAGACTGGATTTCGCATTTTTATCCACCTATCGAGTCCTTCCCAAGGACCTGGGATACGCAGATGTTTGATGGTGTTACAGATATGGTTGCAGGATGTAAGTTCTTCTGAATAAAGCTGCCTTTTGCAATTGACCAATGGCGAATTTGTCAGTGCCGAAGGTGCTCCAGATGTTTGGGGATTGCACCCCGGGCTCCTATCACTATTGATGCTACCTTGGCTTTCTTTTGCCACAGTTCTATAGGTAGTCCTCAACTTACGACACGACTGAGCCCAAAATTTATGTCGCTAAGCGAGACATTGGCAAAGTGGGTTTTGCCCCGTTTCACTTTCTCGCCACATTTGTTGGGCGAATCATCGCGGTCGTTAAATGAGGGACACGGTCGTGAAGTGAATCCGGCTTGCCCCGTTGACTTTGCTTGTCAGAAGGTCGCAAAAGGGGATCACGTGACCCCCCCGGGACGCTGCGACCGTCGTAAATGTGAGTCAGTTACCAAGCGTCTGAATTTTGATCCTATGATCACGGGGGAATTCTGCAATGGTCGTAAGTGTGAAAAACGGTCGTAAGTCACTTTTTCCAGTGTTGTTATAACTTTGAATCTGTCACTAAGCAAACTGTTGTAAGTTGAGAACTATTTGTAGGTCTTTGCATTTTGTTATCTTTTTCCGTTTTTTTTGTGTGTGTGTGTGTTCTATTCTGCTGTCTCTGGGTACTGCCAGCTCTGCTATTCAGACTTTTTTTGTCTTTCTTATTCACACTTGTTAAGTCTGGTGTGTTACGTAGCAGGTTCTTTGTCTGTTTCGATTCTAAACTCCCAGAGCAATTTAACTTCTTCGTTTTCTATGATTTTCTCTACATTACGGTCCCACTGATTCTTGCTTGCAGGCAAAAGGATGTTTCTTGGCAGTTCCTCTTATGCATTTATTATGGTTATTGAATTTATTTGCTGCCCGTCTCACGGTTCGGGGCGACCCTGAGCTGGCTTACAGTGGGATTAAAAATATGCAAAAATGTACCAGTTAAAAAATAAATGGCTGAAGTCCCGGGCGTGAATTTGAACGCGTATGATTCTTGAGAGAAGATTTTAGCCAGCTATTTTTAAACATGGCTGGTCTGGTAGAGTTTAACCCAAGTTGCATCTGGGCTGCTGTGTTCTGAAGAAGCTGACACAACCTGAAACACGCAGACATGTGCTCATTTCGGTATAATAATGCTTTTCAGATTTAAAAAAAATGTATGAATAGGACTTCTGTATTTGTACCTCAATGCAAAAATGCCTTGGGCTGCTTGCGGTTTCTCAGCCAGTTAATAATACGTTTCTTCCATTCACAATCTCCTCTTTTGCTGCAGAACAACAGGCAAAAAGAAATTGAATTTCACATTAGAGTTTGAGGGGGCTTTGGAGGTCTTCTAGTCCAGCCCCCTGCTCAAGCACGGCTTTGCACATTGTATCTCTTAAAATGAGTCATACAATGATTGCATAAGCGGAACTGCCCTCTGTTAAAATGTCTGTCATTATTGGCCAGAATGCTTTTATCATAATCAAGGGGTAAGGGGTCACACAAGCCAGCATGCGCTCGCTCTTAAACTGCTGATTTCCCTTAAACCTGCTCTAGAAGGAAGTTGGGTTTTATGTGTGCTAAAGGAGAGGGGGAGACGTCAGGAAAAGGAAGTTAGCTATTTTTCCTGATGAATCAGTTTCTTGGCTGCTGCCGGAAGCTAATTTATATAAATCTAGAACTCTGTTCCTTTTTGTTCCACTGTTGTGCCTGTTTGTTCTTTCCCACGTTGTTCCTTTTGCTGATATAAATCTGTCTTTCCCCATTAATTTCGCTTGTCAAAAGGTTGCAAAAGGGGATCACTTGACCCCGGGACTCTGCAACCGTGGTAAGTACGTGCCAGTTGCCAAGCCACATGACCGTGGGGAGGCTGCAACAGTCATAAGTATGAAAAACGGTCATAACTCCCTTTTTTTCAGTGCCACTGTGAACTTTGAACAGACGATTAATGAACTGTTGTAAGTTGGGAACTCACTGTAATGCCTTTGTGTTGCATGGTTATTTACTATCTGGCCCTGGGATTTGTTTGGAGATGCTAAATAGACATCATTTTAACTATTTTTCTTTTCAAGCTGAGGCATGAAAAGGCCTTTCGTCCAGAAAGCAGCTGCTGTTTTTTTGGACCATGTTCTACGTTGGTTACACATGAAGATGAAAAGGCCAGCCTGGAATCTGAAAGGTGGTTTCAAGTAAGCGTCTCCGTCCAGAAGGATGAAAATAACTGTTTATCTTTTGAGGATTTGTTTTTAAAAGCATTTCTTTATAAAACTGGGCCAAAACATTGAAAGGGCCAGAATATCAGTCCTTTTACTTCATTCTTGAATTGTAGCAGACAAGTGACTTAAAAAACTAAAATTCTGTTTCAGACGTAAAGTGGTATTGTTTAGTTATTGAGTATAGTTATTTCTGATCACTTTATTTGTTTATCTGATTTTTACCCTGCCTCTTGTTGTTGTTTAGACATAACTCAAGGCAGCAAACTTACCTAATAGTCCGTCCGTCCGTCCTATTTTTCCCACGACAACAACCCTGTCAGGTGGGATGGATGGACCGAGAGAGAATGACTGTCACCCAAAGTCACCCAATCGGTTTTTCATGCGGGACTAGAACTCACAGTCTCCCAGTGATTCGGGGTTGGATTAGAAGACCTCCAAGGTCCCTTCCAACTCTGTTATTCTGATTGGCCCATGCTTAAGGCAGGACTAGAACTCACAGGCTCCTGGTGATTGGCCCATGCTTAAGGCGGGACTAGAACTCACAGGCTCCTGGTGATTGGCCCATGCCTAAGGCGGAACTAGAACTCACCACCTCCTGGTTCCTAGGCCAGCACCTTAACTACTAGACAAACTGGCTCTCTTAATCATACCTTATCCTGCCTGAGCAGGGGGTTGGACTAGATGACCTCCAAGGTCCCTTCCAACTTATTATTTTTTATTATTATTATTATTATTATTATTATTATTATTATTATTATTATTATTATTATTATTATTATTATTATTATTATTATTATTATTATTATTATTATTATTATTATTATTAATTATTATTATTATCCCGTCCCTCCATTTTAAAACGTCATTGATGTTTCCAGATTTAAGGCATATGGTGCACTAGCTTTACGTTTCTAGGTACTTTCACTTGGAATCAAGTCAGCATGTCAGATTTCCAGGCAATACTGACTTACTCACGAGTAGACGGTGGCAGGAATGTGGGCAACAGTTTTTTCTTGTTTTATCCTTCCGGCTAATTTCTACCAACCAGAGGGGGGGGTGTCATGCGTTTTGGGGCTCGTGCTCTGAAACCAAAGCCCACCAACCCTGTTTTATTTTTGTGTTATGATTTCCATGCTGCTGATGTAACAACTGCAGTGATCCGCTTAACAACGGGGGGAAGAAAGGTGGTAAAATGGGGCAAAACTCGCTTATTAGCTGTCCCGCTTAGCAACAGAAAATTTGGGGTCCAGTTTGGATTGCCCATGAGTATTAATCAAAGTCATTCGGGAAATGACCTGCTGAACGTCTCCGCCCACTAGGCGATACGACGGCGAGTGGGGACGTCCAGAGGCAGGCAGCCCGGATGGGACTCTGCTCCTGAGGGACGACCCACCTCTCGAGTTGACCTCTGGGTCTTCCGGAGCATCCGGTTTCAGACGTACCCCCGGAGACGGGTTTCTCGTTTGTCTTTTAAAAAGTTGGGTTCACCGTGTATTGCCCCATTTATGAGGCCCTCTGCGTGGTTTAATTGCACCCCGCTGAGCGGGCTGGGCTGAGCGCAGGACCGAGTAGGGAGTGTGCGTTGCGTGCTCTGGGGCGTCGATTGTAGGAACGGGATCAGTCCGTGAACGCCTCGTCTCTTTACCCTTTTTAGACGCATCGTGATCGTTGTGATTGGACTTTGCTTTCTTTACCTGATCAAGACAAAATATGATGCCAAAACATGCGGGACAGGAAGGATCCCTGAGGTCGACCCAGATCATGCCAAGGTCAGCCCCGAGCGGTAAATGGTGGCGCCACAGTACTACGTGGTGCTGTGGGAAGGGGTCACGGAGCAGATGCAGTACTGTTTCTTCTCCTTCTCCTTTTTCTTTTTCTTCTTCTTCTTCTCCTTCTCCCTCTTCCTCCTCCCCCCTCCTCTTCTCCTTCTTCTCCTTCTCCTCCTCCTCCCCCTCTTCTCCTTCTCCTTCTTCTTCTCCGCCTCCTCCTCCTCTTCCCTGCAATTCCCATTCCCTTCTACTCCTGATGATGTTACCTAGTTGGGTCATGAAACGTCTGCAAGGAAATAACCAAGTTCAGGGACCCCACAGTTCTCCTCCTCCCCCTCCTCCCCCCACTTCTTCTCCTCCTCCTCCCTCTTCCTCCTCCCCCCTCCTCCTCTTCTCCTTCTCCTCCTCCTCCCCCTCTTCTCCTTCTCCTTCTCCTTCTTCTTCTCCGCCTCCTCCTCCTCTTCCCTGCAATTCCCATTCCCTTCTGCTCCTGATGATGTTACCTAGTTGGGTCATGAGACGTCTGCAAGGAAACAACCAAGTTCAGAGAGCACCAGGAACCCCACAGTTCTCCTTCTTCTCCCCCTCCCCCTCCCCCTCCTCTTCTTCTCCTCCTCCTCTTCCTCCTCCCCCCCCTTCCTCCTCCTCATCTTCTCCTTTTCCTCCTCCTTCTCTTCCTCCTCCCCCCCTCCTCTTCTTCTCCTCCTCCTCCTCCTCTTCTTTTGGGTCCCTTTTGCTGCAGAACAACAGGGACTCTTGTTGCATGAAAGGCCAGGCAAAAAGAAATTGAACTTCACATTATTTTTCTGTTATTTTTGTTTAATTTGGCAAGCATTTCTCTTTCTGACAAGAGATAAATAACTTAGTCTTTTTATTCAGCGTCTTTTGAAATATCCTCAAATTTCATCATCTGCCCTCGCCAGATTGCAATTAGAGGAACTGCTTTATAAAATGTTGCCTTTAAAAAACAAAACAAAACAATGTTGGCAATCAAGGAACAATTCTTGAACCAATAGACGATTCAAGTAATTCTGGAGAATTACTAGAATTTTTTGTTTTATTTTTACGGACGGTTTTTTGGGAGCGGGTGTGTGGAGAAGACATACGTTAGTCGCGTTAAAAGATCGGACGTCAAAGCAGAACAGATAAAAAAAATTGCGTGCCGCATTACCAGGTTGTGTGGACTGCACATTCTTATCACAAAGAAGGCTTCCTAACCGGCTGGCCCATTTTGCTGTTCTAGAGAGCTCAAAAATACGCAGAGGAAATTTCACAAGCCGAGTGTCGCCCATCTTTTGCAACGAACAAGTTGAGCAAGCTGTATCTGGACAGCTACAGCGTGGATCTGCTTCCCTTTGTAACGAAAGACACCAAATCTCAACCCGATCTCTTCAAATACCCGCCTCCGTTTGGCTTCCGGAATTTGGGGGAGAAGCTTCGAGAATTAGTCCAGCTTCTACCCGAAGACGGTTTACCAGCAGACCTGCAGTCTAAGCGGTGTAAACGTTGTGTAGTTGTGGGGAGCAGCAACGTATTGCGAGGATTGAAGCTGGGATCCTACCTGAACCACTTCGATGTTGTGATAAGGTAGGGCTTGGGATTTTTTTATTTTTTTTTGTCTAAGGTCACAAATTAGCCTGCGTCGAAAGGGTGTCTGTTTAACAGAAGAGGAGAGTTGGAAGGGACCTTGGAGGTCTTCTAGCCCAACCCCTTGTGTCATGGTTCCGACAGATGAAACTCTTCAAAAGAACTTCGAGGCATTGTTTACCTTAAAGGATCTTTTATTCGAGTAGCATAAAACCGGCACTTACATAAACAAAGCCAAAAACTGAATCCCCCCCCCCCGGGCACCTAGTATCAAAGCACAATTCCCTCCTCCAATTAACAGTCATAAATCACGTTCCCCAATTAGCTTGAAACGGCCGGCTTCCTCTCCAGTTCTCCAGCCCGCCAATTCTTTATCAGCTCTGGGCTCAATAACCTTGATTCTCACGCTAGGTTTAGTGTTGTTATGTCTAGCTAGACTCTCATTCACATCCCCCCCCCCCCCCAGCATCATCTAACTCTAAAAGCAAAAGGGAAAAAAGACGGCTACATTTCCATCTGTTGTCCGATATTAGCAGCGTTGACACCTTGCTTGAGCAGGAAAGTCCGTACCATATCAGACAAATGGTTGAACAGTCTGTCTATGGAGATTCTCCATCATCCAAGGTCCTGGTTGTCCCAAAGCTGGTTTTTCAGGAGGCAACTGGACTTTCTTGTTTTGCTTTGAAGACGTTTCGCTTCTCCTCCAGGAAGCTTCTTCAGCTCTGACCGGATGGTAGGAAAGGTGTTGGAATTTATGGTTCAGGCTTCTATAGCAAGACTAGGCCAAGGGCCAGCTTGCGTACTAGAAGACTAGGACAAAAATGGGGCACAACCACATCCTCTGAAAGAAAGCGAGCTAGCTAGAAAAGCCACAGCAACGGGGCAAGTAGAAGAACCAAGAAACAATAAGCTTGCACCTGCCTTTGCACAAACCATGATAGTTAACCGCATCCTATGCCAGCAACCACATCCTATAGAAAGCATTAACCAATCATATGTTAGAACGCTATGTAGGACTTATCCTACCCTGCAACAAGATGTAACCAATTGTATGCTAACTTACTTAATCACCTGCACATGTAACCAATCATGTAACAAGCATGTACTTCCTCATATATGTTATCAAATAAAACAATGGGTCAGATCACACCCTGCGCTCATTTCATCCCGAGGAGAAATTGACTCTGTGTCTTATTTCTCACTCCGTCCGGCGCGGGTCTGCCCGGACCCCCTCATGGTGAGCCCGCTGGCAGCGAGAAAAGCCACAGAAAGGGAAGGATTTTTTTTTTTTTTTTTGAACAAGTTTTATTAAATTTTTCAGTTTTTACATCCAGGTAATTTAGGAGCAACGTGGCGATAGGGTAATCAATAGTCCAATAACAGAATCATTCAGTATATGTCAGGTTACAACATTAAAATTCCCTCTCTTTTCCCTTTAATTAATATCGTATACAAATTAATACATTTCTAAATAAAGCTCACTCGATCAATACATTTTATCAATAACGTTTTAGTTATACATATCCAAATCCTGTTTTGAATTTTATTTGATTCCGATTACCATATTGAAATTTAATCTTAAATAACCATAATATTTAAACTTCGAGTAACCCTAATTTCCTTCATTTCATTACAAAATAATTATCATATCTAAAGTAAATACATTATTCTAAAAACTACATTCCTACTTTTTCACAAATACATTTCATTTCTCGTCCTAATAGCTCCTCATCAACTAATAGTATATCTTTATTATCAGAGACCAATTTCCCTATTACAATTCCAAACCATAATCTAACAATTGATTTTCATTTCCACTATAAATCTAAATCATATATATTAAATCAATCTATATCTCTAAAAATCTCCGTTATTAAAATTCCTTCTCCAAATCCCTTAATTGTTATATAATATTTAAATTAATAGATTTCTATATAAAGTTCAATTAATCAATACATTTATCAATAATATTTTAATTATACATCCTGTTTTTAAATTTTGATTAGTTCCAATTACCATATTACAATTTGGCCTTTAGAATAAGATAGCTTCCTTTGTCACAAACCTATTTCCTTATTACAATTCCAAACTATAATCTAAAAGTTAATTTTCATTTCCATTTATAAATCTGGACCCTAAATATTACATGAATCAATATCTCTAAAGGTCTTCTTAACCCATTAAATAACTTTTTAAATCCCATTTTTAAATTTAACTCTAGCTTTCTTTTTCTGCCAAACAGGCTTCCATGCCAGAGCCTTTAAATCCTCAGGTGGATCTCCCTTCATTCCTACACCTGCTATTTGAATCCAGGGAGAACATCCAGTTGTCAATTTTTCAAAGGAGCTGGCCCATTTATAATTATTAAGTTGTTGTCCCAATAATTCAATCCTCCATGTTTGTTTTGGGGTAATTGTCATCCTTTCAATCTGGTCATCTTCTTCTTGTTCCAGTTTCGTCTGGTTAGTATTAGGAGTCACGTCCAGTGATGTAGTTGTTATGGAAAGGGAAGGATTTATACTCCTTGCAGACAGCTGGTCATTTGCCTTCTTTTAGAAGGTTGTTGAGGCCACTTGGGGCTTTATCTGTGTCCTCAGGGTCTCCTGGTGCAAATGGGTGGGGGGGCTTCTTGGAACTGCTGAAAGGATGGTGTTGTAGACTGGAGATAGATAGTGTCATATCCCTCCCCCTCTGTTCAATTTGGATCTAGATGGCCTCTTTTTTATATATATATATATATAACAAGTTTTATTGAATTTTTTTAATTTTACAGCCAAGTGCTTAGGACTCATCGTGGAGATAGGGCACTCCATAAAACAAAATAGAACATATAATCATACATAAACAATTTAAGTTACTTCTTTATAATTTCCCTCTCTATTTTAGCAATCAGAAGAAAAAACAAAACAAAAAACAAAACTATCAATAATATTTCCAACCCATTTCGAGCTTAATTAACTATTAACATATTCCAATTTGGCATTACATAAACATATAGTATACAATTCGGGTATCCATATAATACAGACCATATTACTCCAATTATTCACTTTATACTTCTCAGTTAAATTCTATCTCTTATTCTATTCTATTTCACATACATATTTTATAGACGAATATAACTACGTTTTTAAACCATTTTACATTAGCCTAAGTTATTTCTAATTATTTCTAAGCTAAACATATAGCTATTATATATATGTACAGTATATTTTAATATTTCTCCACTATATTCTATTTCCTATACTCTATCAAGCATTTTTATGTCAATCCAATCTTCAATCATTGCAAGTAAAAATTTCATTAATATTTCACCAATCTCAATACAACTCCTTTAGTTTTAACTTTTCCAGTTTTCCATAGTTGCCATTCCAAACCATAATCAAATCCATAATTCAGATCAATATTAATCAGACTAAAATCTTAAACCTTAGAAATCTCAAAAATATTAGCTCACTTGAAGTCTCTAAAAACCATTTTACCCATCAAATAAAGTAACACTCATTTTTAAACCTAATTCTAGCTTTCTTTTTATGCCAAGCAGGTTTCCACAATAGGGCCTTTAGCTCCTCCCATCTTAATATTTGATTATACACATTTTCCCACAGTTGCGTCTGATCATAGTCTTCTTCTCTTTTTCCCAATATTGTCTGCACTATGTAATCAGTCTTAGTCAGCATGGTGATTATTCGTTGTTTGTATGTATTGTCAGCATTTTTAATGTCTCGTATTTGAAAGTCCATTTCTGTTGTTTTTAAATCTATAGATGTTTCAATTGAATTCTGCCTTTGGTCCTCAGAAATCTCCGTCCTTTGTATATAAGGTGTAACATCTTCCTCTTCAGTAGATTGTAGATATAAATCCTCCATCTCATTAGGTTGTAAATCCAATTGCGTATCATGATCAGTTGAAGTT
This sequence comes from Azemiops feae, assembly GCA_023970755.1. Classification (NCBI taxonomy): domain Eukaryota; kingdom Metazoa; phylum Chordata; class Lepidosauria; order Squamata; family Viperidae; genus Azemiops; species Azemiops feae. Next base: position 81,704 of record JALGBA010002475.1, read on the forward strand.
TGAAATTCAGTTTTTAACTCTGAACCATCCTCGTTCCTGAGTGTCCTGAAATGTTCTCTTAATTCTTCTCTCATTTCCAAGATTTTTTCTAGTATGAGTCCATAATTAAGCTGTGAATAGGATTCCATTGTTCTTCTCTCTCTTTTTTTTTCTATAGTAAAAGTACAGCAATGTCTGGGCGTAACGCCAAGTTCAGCAGTTCAGCTACAATGGTTACAATGTTACGATAAGGCTTTCTGGGCTTCACGCCAATTTCCGGGATACATTGTAACCCTCCAATCCACATAACTCCACCCAGTAGCCAAGGTAGTTTTTTTTTTTCTTTTTAAAGTGGATAAAAATGTTCAGAAGGGGGGGGGGAGGAAAGAAAAACACTCCACCCCCCTCCCTAAAAAATTCCACTTAAGTTGAAAACAAGCAAACAGCGAGAAAGAGTCACAGTAAGGCTTTTTCTTCTTCTTCTTCTTTTTTTTCAGGATCCCCCAAATTCCAACAGTTCAAATACATACACAATAAAGATTAGTTACTTTTTTCCCAAGTATTCAAACGCTGCTTTTTCAAGGGAGGGAATAGTTTCTAGAAGCTTTTCATAGGGAAGTAAAGAAAATAACAAGAGGGAAGGAAAGTTCTCACCCGGATCTTCCACGGTGGTTCTTTATGCTTAGATGTTGCTGTGACTTTCGGCTGGAGCAGCTAAGTGATCGGCCATGTTACTGGCTGATCTTTTCCCCGTCGGCCCAAAGGTGATTTCTCGGATCGCAGAGGGAGCTGCCGCTCCCTCCTCGATCAAACGAGTGTCCTCCTCCACGGTGGTCGCCTCTCCGGGGCGACTTTTGACCCTGTCCAGGGTCTACCGGCGGGGGGAAATCGGGTCGGCAAAGAGAACGTACTCTTTGCCTGACCGCAGGCGTTGCAACCGGAACCGGAAGTCTAGATGGCCTCTTTGACCCCTCTTTCAAACCAGTGGTCCTCTCTGTCCAAAATATGGACTTTGCTGTCTTCAAAAGAGGGGCCTCTGTCTTTTTTCAAATGCAGATGGGCTGCTGAATCTTGTCCTGATGGGTTTTGTGTTCCCACAACTTCTGGAGGCACGCCGTTCCACTGATTAACCGTTCTCACTGTCAGGAAGTTTCTCCTTAGTTCCAGGTTGCTTCTCTCCTTGATCAGTTTCCATCCATGATCCAATGTATAATTCTGGGCAGCTCTCAATGAAAGATGTTCTGTTTCACAGTGAATCTTAATTTTATGGTTGCCTCCAGAAGCTGTGGGTGCTCCCAACACTGGAGGTTTTTAAAGAGAAACTGGACAGCCATTTGTCTGAAATGTTGTAGGGTTTCCTGCCTGAGCAGGGGGTTGGACTAGATGACCTCCAAAAACTCTTCCAACTATGTTATTCTTTTATCCATGCATTTTTTTGGTATGATCCATGTATTAAAGTTATATGTTCCATTCCATGGTACATTTTGTTTTACAGGTTAAATGATGCACCCGTTCGGGGGTACACAAATGATGTCGGTAACAAAACAACAATAAGAATGACGTATCCCGAAGGAGCCCCTTTATCTCAAGATGAATATTTTCCAAATAGCTTGTTTGTGGCAGTATTATTTAAAACTGTTGATTTTGCATGGATAAAAGCAGTGGTGAAAAACGAAACATTAGTAAGTAATGATGTTAAATATTGCATTTGTACGGAATAAGAGATACCGGATTTGTATTGTTTGCCGGTTTACTATAGCCAGTTTCCATTTTGAATTTTTTTTTTAAGCTGGCCCACTGCTAGCATTGCCTAAAGATTTTGGCTTTAGTGGAAGTGATATGCCTAATGTATTATTACTGTGTAAGTTATATTGATGTGAAAATTAAATAAATTGCTATGAGCATTAAATGTATTGGCGCCCTTTAAGCCACTCTTAAGTAGTATACGGCGAAAAATTAGAAATAAACTAAAACTCAACCCAACCAAAACCAAATCTAACCATAGGAAATGTATTGAGTTCCTATTGAATGTAGATGTTTTAGAAAAATATTTGTACTTCTCCTTAAGGCTATATATGCGTCCATAGGCACACAATCCCAATTTTTACATTATTTTTTTTTGTCCTGCTGTATACCGCTTTGTAATTTGATTTTTATGACTTTTTTTTTCCTGGTTTAAAAATGCCCGACAAGTTCCTTAATTCTTTGCCTCCTCTGTGGATTGGGTGGGAATGGGAAGATGCCTTAAACTAGCATCTCATTTTAATTTGTCTCGAGTGCTCCTGTTAGTTAGTTAGTATGTTTAGTTTAAGTTAGTTAGGTCAGTTAGTTTAGTTAGTTTGTTTAGTTAGTTTAGTTAGGTTAGTTCATTAATTGGTTTAGTTAGGTTAGTTCATTAGGTTAGTCATTAGTTAATTAGGTTAGTTAGGTTAGTTCATTAGTTGGTTCAGTTAGTTTAGTTCAGTTAGGTTAGTCAATTTAGTTAGGTTACTTCATTAATTTAGTTAGGTTAGTTAATTAGTTTAGTTAGGTTAGTTCATTAATTGGTTTAGTTAGGTTAGTTAATTAGGTTAGTTCATTAGTTAATTAGGTTAGTTAGGTTAGTTCATTAGTTTAGTTAGGTTAGTTTAGTTAGTTTAGTTTAGTTAGGTTAGTTCTTTAGTTTAATTAGTTAGGTTAGTTCATTAATTGGTTTAGTTAGTTTAGTTTAGTTTAGTTAGTTCATTAATTGGTTTAGTTAGGTTAGTTAATTAGGTTAGTTCATTAGTTAATTAGGTTAGTTAGGTTAGTTTGTTAGTTGGTTCAGTTAGTTTAGTTCAGTTAGGTTAGTCAATTTAGTTAGGTTAGTTCATTAGTTTAGTTTGGTTAGTTTGGTTAATTAGGTTAGTTCATTAGTTTAATTAGTTAGGTTAATTCATTAATTGGTTTAGTTAGGTTTAGTTAAGTTAGTTCATTGGTTTAGTTAGGTTAGTTAATTAGGTTAATTCATTAGTTAATTAGGTTAGTTAGGTTAGTTTGTTAGTTGGTTCAGTTAGATTAGTTAGGTTAGTCAATATAGTTAGGTTAATTTATTAATTAAGTTAGGTTAGTTAGGTTATTTCATTAGTTTAGTTAGTTTAGTTAGGTTAGTTCATTTGTTAGGTTAGTTAGATTAGTTAGATAGTTAGGCCTTCTTCCCATCTCTGGCTGGAGATACCAAGTTCAGCCATGTGGCCTTACATTTTAGAAGAGCTAGTAACCCCTGGGAAAGGAGGGATTACAAGTAAACCTCGCTTAATGACTCCCCAGCTTAGTGACTACCAAATTATGGTGGCACTGAAAAGTAACTTTGCGACCAGTCCTCCATTTATGACCGATGCAGCTTCTGATGGTCACATGATCGCCGTTACATACTTCGCAGCCAACTCTGAGAGACCAAGAGCTGAAATTGCACCGCTGAAATTGCGCCAGGTGTGGTCGCACGATGTCTTGCTTAACGGCTTGCGTGACTCCCTTAACAATCAAACGGGAAGTGCCAGCGGAACTCCAGCACGGTCCTGGGGTCTTTTGATTAGCAATTGTGTCGGTTTAGTGATTAAGTCTCAGCATTGGTCACTAATATTATTATTCCCCCCTCCCCCCAATAATTAAATACTTCATTGGAGTAATTGCTTCACATTAGGGCGGTTCTGAAACCTTGTCGTAATTTGGATGTTTTTGTGTGCCGTTGTTGTTGTTGCTCAGCCGCTCTGGATACAGTTCTTATTTTGGAAGAATGTGGCTATGAAAATACCTTTGGCGCCCAAGAGGTTTCGGATTTTGAACCCGGCGGTCGTTAAGGAGACAGCTTTGGATATTCTGCAGTACCCTGAACCTCAAGAGAGATTCTTGTTTTGGGATCAGGTAGCCTACCCTTTGCGAAAGAAGGAAAATGTGTTAATAATAATAATAATAATAATAATAATAATAATAATAATAATAATAATAATAATAATAATAATAATAATAATAATAATAATAATAATAATAAAAATAAAAATAAAAATAAAAATATTGGGTAATAATATTGGAATTGGGTATGTCTAGTTTAATGAAGAGAAGGACGAGGGGGGACATGATAGCAGGGATCCAATATCTCAGGGGCTGCCCCAACCTGCCTTCAGAAGCAGTGAATGCTCCAACACTGGAAGTTTTTAAGAAGAGACTGGACAGCCATTTGTCTGAAATGGTAGAGGGTTTCCTGCCTGAGCAGGGGGTTGGACTAGATGATCTCCAAGGTACCTCCCAACTTTATTATTATTATTATTATTATTATTATTAAGATCATTTAAAAAAAATATGCTGAGTATTGTTATTTTGGGGGGGAAATGCACTCGGATGGGTATCCCATTCAGATTGCATTTCCATTTTTTTTCTAATTCCTCCCCACAAATCTCTCTTCTCCTCCTTTTTTGCCATTTAATGGTAAAATACTCTTTTCATAGAACATGGAATAATAGGGTAGGAAGGGACCATGGAGGTCTTCTAGTCCAGCCCAAATTTCAGGAGAAATAGCATTAACTGTGTGCATGGGAAAGCTTTTCCACAGAGGCTGGCCCAATCGAAGGCCCAACCTGAATCCACACTTCCGTTTTACTTTCAAACTAAAAAAAAGTCCAGCCTTTTTTTTTTAAGAAACTGCTTACAGTGAATTATATCTTAATTAATTTGTCCCAAAGGCGCTTTTTCAAAAGGCAACGGGACTGTCTTTGTTTTTCTTTGAAGACGTCCCACTTCTCATCCAAGAAGCTTCTTCAGTTCTGACTGAACGGTGGAGAATGGAATCCACAACTCTCAGAGGGAGCGCCAACGATCCGATGACTGTTTAGGAATATAAATCCTTCCGTTCTCCACCGTTCAGTCAGAACTGAAGAAGCTACTTGGATGAGAAGTGAGACGTCTTCAGGGAAAAACCAAGACAGTCCCGTTTGCCTTTTGGAAAAGTGCCTTCGGGACAACCACGACCCGGAAGATGGAGAATCTCCATCAACACTTAATTCATCTGGTTTAACCATTGTATCACAATAACACTGCATTCTTGCAAAAGCAATAAATACCTTTCTTTGCTCCCCTGTAGAACGTACCCACGATTGGAGCAGTCGCTGTGCTTCTCGCTACGCACTTATGCGACCAAGTCAGCTTAGTTGGGTTTGGATATGACTTGAGTCAATCCGAGGCGCCTGTGCATTATTACGACAATGTTTGCATGACGCACATGAACAGGCAGACCATGCACAACGTGACCCACGAGAGGCAATTTCTGCAAAAGCTGGTCAGAGAAGGAGCCGTCAGTGACCTCAGCGGAGGGATCTACTGCCAGTTCTGCGAAAAAGCGGGCTAAGGGCGGAAGCAGAGATGGGACGCTTGCACATTCCCGCGAGCTTCCCTCGGTTGAAAAAAAGCCACGTCCATATTCCAGGCAGACCAACCGAGGCAGCTGCTGCATGAAGAGGACAATTGCTTTTTGGAGTTTACTGTTTATTTAATATTTAGCAGATGTTTCGCAAAGATGGGTCATTGCTCCTTGGACTGTGCTTCAACGGGAGTTGTATAGGTCATTGTTAACGCACAGCACTTTTGAATGTTTTTGTTTAGGTAATATATATGCTTTCTTGAGAGCCGGCAACAGAATGTCTTTTTTTTTTTAATGTGGGTCAGCGTGCTCAAAAAATGACCAAGGTTTCTCTTATCTTGACACGTGGAGAATGAATTACGGCAGTCCTTGACTTATGAGCACAATTAGGGCAAGAACTTCCACTACTAAGCAAAGCGCTTGTTAAGCGCCTTGTGCCTGATTTTATGAGCTCTTTTTTTTTTTGCAATGGATTTTAAGCGAATCTGCAATTTTTAAGCGAACCCAGCTTTCCTCCGTTGACTTTGCTTGTCAGAAACCGGCTGGGAAGGTCTCAATTTTTTATTTATTTACCAAATTTAGAAACTGCCGTCTCCTTCCCAGAGGGACTCTGGGTGGTGTGGAAGTAAAACATTAAAACATAAAAATTGGACTTCCGGTTCCGGTTTGCAGCACAGGTGGTCGCGCTAAGAGTCTTCTCTCTTTGCCGGCCGGTTTCCCCCCGCCGGTAGACCCTGGACAGGGGCAACTACCGCTGAGGAGGATACTGAGGAGGCAGCACCCTCCGTGGTCCGAGACAGCTCCTTTGGGCCGACGGGGAAAAGATCGGCCATTAACATGGCCGATCATCTAGCTGCTCCAGCCGAAAGTCACAAGAACAACTAAGCGAAAAGAACCACCGTGGGTGATCCGGGTGAGACCTTTCCTTCCCTCTTTGTACCCTAACTACCTTCCTGTGAAAAGCTTCTGGAATTATTTCCCTACTTTAAGAGAGTGGCGTTCGGATACTTGGGAAAACGAGCTCTGAGGAAAAATTATTATTTTTTACTGACTATTTGAGTTGCTGGACTTCGGGGATCCTGAAAAGATCTTTCCTGTGAAGATGGATTTTCCTTCTCTCTGCCTGCTTGTCTTTAGCTTAAGCGGAAGCCTTTAGGGAGGGGGGTGGAGTGTTTTTCTTCCTCCCCGCCTTCTGTACATAATCGTGGTTTAAGCTATTTTATTTGAACTTACTTCTTTAAAGATATTTTTCTACGTTTAGAAAAGCCATTTTAACTGTATTGTTTATTTTAAAACTTTTTTTTCTGCATTCTGGGCTGTCTTTTGCGGCTTGAAGCCTTGGCAACAAAGTATCCGTTCTAAGCTGAGAACTTTCACTTCCCTTTGTCTGGTGTTTATTCAGTTTAACAACTTGGCTCTACGCCCAGACACTTGGCTGTACGCCCAGACATTCTTATCTGATTTTGAAACCAGCTGAAAGAAGGGGGTTTTTTTTGTTTCCTTTTCTTTCTCCCATTATTTTAACTTGACTTTACAGTACAAATTATATATTTCAGATATATGGATCTTCTCTTTTTCTTGGATTACAAACATAAGAATTGACTTTCAAGGCACCTTTTTTATTATTATTCTGGATTATAAATTGGATATTTTTTTATAATATTGACTTTGGTTTTTTCTGGTTTTTTCTCCTTGTCTTGCTTGGCCTTTTTGCTATTTTTTATTTCTGTTTGGATATTATATTTTATAATATCTCTATTATAGAATTTTTATTGTTGTATTTACCTTCCAAGCTGAATCTTCACCAAAAAACTAAGATTATTCTATTATTGAAATGGAATTTTACCCACAGCTTGGCTATGGACTTATACTAGAGAAAATTTTGGAACTTAAAGAACAATTTAGAATGAACATTAAAGATGATGCTCCAGAACTAAAAATTGAATCTCAAACTCTGACTGATCAATTTATAGACCAAGGAAGAACAGAGGAAGAACAGATCAACCCCAAAGAGGCCGGCATGCAACTACATGCACAACTTAATGAGATGGAGGAAATATATCCACAATCTATTGGTAAACGGATGCTGGGAAGAATTCACGAATTTACTGAACAAGTGAATGCTAGAATAAATGCTTTTATTACAAAACTTCAGATTGACTTCCAGATTCCAACTGACCACCCTACAATTCAAACAACAATAGAAGAGGAACAAATCAACACAGAAGAAGATATCATATCTCATATACAAGTTATGGAGAATCCTGATGACCAAAGGCGGATTTCAATTAAAACACAATGCCAAAAGCAACAGGAATTGATTTGCAAATACGAGGCATCGAGAACTGTGATAACATGGATAATCAACGAATAACTACCACACTGAACAAGACTGACTATATAATGCAGACAATATTGGAAAAAAGAGAAGAAAAATATGATCAGACTGAATTGTTGAGAAATATGTACAATCAAATATTAAGATTTGATGATTTAGAGGCTCTTTTATGGCAACCTGCTTGGCACAAAAAGAAAGCTAGAATTAGGTTTAAAAATGAGAGTTAAAACTTTATCTGACGGGTTAAAAAGGCTTTTAGAGATTTTGACTGAGTTAATACTACTGAGATGAAAATTATTGATTTGACTATGGTTGGGAAATGTAATATGGAAAAGGTGGTAGACAAAAAGTTAATAGAAGAAGAAATTGAATACAGACCTGAAATGAAATAAGAAGGTGTTTTGTGGAATAATATTTTTTTTTTTATAGGTACAATGACTTTGATAGGATTTAAATTTTATGTAATGAGTTAAAAAGGGTTTTTAAAGATATGGATTGATTTATAAAATATATATTTGAAATAGAGTAGAATAAGAAATAGAATCTAATTGGGAAGCATAAATAGAATGGTTGGAATAATATGTACATTTTAGGAACAATTTATATTTTACGAAATAAGGGAAATTGGATACCCGAAGTGTAAACTATGTGTTTATTTAAAGCTAAATTGAAACATGGTAATTGTAGTTAGTTAAGCTTGAAAACAGGATTTGACTTGATATAGGTGAAATATTATTGATATTTTTTTCTGATTGACTAAATTCTATTTAGAAGTGTATTAATTCGATTATGTTATATCAATTGAGGGAAATAGAGGGAACTTTTAAAGAATTAACTTGAATTATATATGTATGATTATGTTTCTCCCTTTCTTATATGGATGATTGATTACCCTATCTCCACGATGATTCTTAAGCACTTTCATGTAAAACCAAAAAAAACCCAATAAAACTTGTTATATATATAAAAAACAACAACATAAAAATTGAATAAAAAGTTTAGGTAAGAGGCAAAGGAGTGTTAAAATTCAAGATTAAAAGTTAATGAAAAAGGTGGTGGGGTCTTTGGGGCGCTCACCGGTTCCATGCAGCGTGCTCCTCTCTTGAGAACTAAGCAAAATGGAGAGCCAGGTCTTTAGACATTTGTGAAAGACTAGGAGAGTGGGGAGGGGTCTACCTCACCTCTTGGGGAGGGAGAACGTACCAAAGGGCGGGGGCAATGGCAGAGAAGGCTCTCTTCCTGGATCCTACCAGTCAGAATTATTTAATTGATGGGGTTAAGAGAAGGAGTGGCAGAAATCAGAGGCGGAGTCAAAAGAGGAATCAGCCTAGAATCCCTACGTAGCCACAAGCAAATTTAAGTCCAGTCCCCTTTGAATTCCATTGACTCCAAGCACAGGCTGACTGTTCGTTGAGAAGATTCCCGTGTGTAGGCTTTCATCAATAAATTAGTTTAATTGGCCCTTCATGGGTGGACCTGGTCTTTCGCGCCCGACATGGGGTCCGCAGCATACCCTCCCTGCCTGACCGGATGGGGCAGGCTGGTTAAATGGGGCAGAGACTGTTCTGTAGGTAACCTGGCCCCGTGCCACGTAGGGTTTAATGAACATAACCAACATCTTGAATTGGACCCAGAAGCAAACTGGCACCCGATGCAGCTTGCACAGCAATGGCGTTAACAGGTGCCACTCTTTGGGTGCCCGAGATTGTTCGCCCAGCTGCATTCTTCGATCGTATGACTCCGGAATGCTGCAACCATGCCATCCGAGGGGATGCAGTGACAGTCACAAGTGCGAGAACCGGTTGTAAGTCACTTTTGCAGGGCCATTGCAACTTCGCTCGCTCTAAATGAAACGGTCCGTAAGTCAAGGATTGCCTTTATAAGCTGCTTATTAAAGGGATGGGATAAAAATTCTGTTAACAGTTGTGGATTATTACAGTATTATTTTCCGGATAAGTTTAGTCTGTTCTCCTGCTTTGACGCAGAGATAAGATATTGTACCCGTGTAGGAAGGGTACAGAGGCCTCCCTCAAGATGGCTCTGGTCGTAATATGACGCCGTGTATATTCAGCAGAATTGGGAAATGGCAATCAGGCTGCATTATCATGTCATATTTCTCTTGCCAAAAGTGAGTGGTAGGAATGACACAGCATACAACCAGGACAAAGGATATGCAAGTAACTCATGCTTCAATAAAGGGGAATATTCGTGGCTCAGGGTTGGAAGGAGGGGGTCCTTGATGCTCTATGAGCTGGGTGCTTTTCTGGCAGACATTTCATGACCTAAAGTAGGCAACATCATCAGTGCTAATAAGGCAAACCCCGTCCCTTACTAGCACTGATGATGTTACCTAGTTTGGGTAATGAAACGTCTGCCAGAAAACAACCCAGCTCAGAGAGCAGTTCTCTTCTTCCTCCTCCTCCTCCTCCTCCCTCCCTTCCTTCTAGCACTGAAGATGTTACCTAGTTGGGTCATGAAATGTCCGCAAGAAAGCAACCCACCTCGGAGAGCCCCAGGGGCCCCTCACTCACGCTTCATTTATGTTATTCTTTCATTCTGAAAGAATGAAAGCGCCCACAAATGATTAATTGTTCTCACTGTCAAGAGATTTCTCCTCACTTCCAGGTTGGTTCTCTCCTTGATTAGTTTCCATCCGTTGCTTGCCCGAAATATGATGTAATTTCCTAAAGAATATAATGTAAGCCAAGGCGGAACGACCCTCTGAAACGCTACCACGAGCAGCGAGCATTAAGAGTCTGGGATAGGAATAGCAATGATGACCACATGCTGGTGTTCAGGATGGACAACCGATCTCACACTGCTTCTGCCAGCCCTGTAGGAACAGAAGACAAGGCCGAGAATAGGCGGCAATAAATTGTGTCTCATCCTTTAAGGATGTTTGAGGAGCTTGAAATGATCAAGTCTTCTTTAGTTCCTTGATTGCAAGTGTTTAAATGTGGTTAGTAAATGTGTTTTCAGGGGTGAAAAACAGATACTCAACAGAAATGAAAACAATATGTGGACATATCTGAAGATTCTCCGTTCTCCAGGTCATGGTTGTCCCAAAAGTGCTTTTTCAAGAAGCAACTGGACTTTCCTTGTTTTTCTTTGAAGAGTTTTCACTTCTCGTCTAAGAAGCATCTTCGGTTCTGCTGAAGTTCTTCCAGAACCGAAGAAGCTTCTTGGAGGAGAAGCAAAACGTCTTTAAGGACAAACAAAGGAAGTTCCAGCTGCCTCTTGAAAAAAGCACCTTTGGGTTAATAAGTGGACAACCAATGTAAATTAACTGATGCACGGGCTGTGTTATTTGTTCCCCGTATTATGTAAAGTTATGAAACGGAACCAGTGCTGATCTGTAAAATAAATCTCAGTCAATCGATGAATTACAAATCGCAAATGAGAATGCAAAAAAAAAATGACAAGTAGGATATGAGAGGTCAGAGCAGGCATGTCAAATTTGCGACGTCGCGTGACGTATCGCGACTTTTTCCCCATTGCCGGCCGGCAGTTTGACCTGCCTGGGTTAGAGGAAAAATGTAAAAGAAAATGGGCTGCCGTTAAATGGAAATGAATAAAGAACACTGTTTTTATGAAGATGGGGTTTAAATTTTCTTTGAGCTGTGTGGCCTTCACAAGTGGAACCCTAAAAGAACTACAGGATCGTTGGTTGAGCAAGCTAGCATGCTGCTAAGCAAACAACCTAGATACTAAGGAGAAACTTCCTGACAGTGAGAACAATTAACCAGTGGAACAACCTGCCTCCAGAAGCTGTGGATGCTCTAACACTGGGAGTTTTTAAGAAGAGACTGGACAGCCATTTGTCCGAAATGGTACAGGGTTTCTGCCTGAGCAGAACTAGATGACCTCCAAGGTCCGTTCCAACTTTATTATCATTATTATTATTATTAATCACAGATGGCTGAGTGCAATGCACATCACACTTTTCCAAGTAGCAGGGAATGTCTCCAGAGGTTCTCCATCATCCAAGGTCCTGGTTGTCCCAAAGATGCTTTTTTCAAGAGGCAACTGGACTTTCTTGTTTTTTCTTTGAAGGCGTTTTGCTTCTCATCCAAGAAGCTTCTTCAGCTCTGACTCGATGGTGGAGAATGGAAGGATTTATTTTCCTCACAGACAGCTGGTCATTTGCCTCCTTTTAGAGAGTCGTTGAGGCCACTTGGAGGTTTGTCTGTGTGCTCAGGGTCACCTGAGGGGTGCAAATGGGCTTGGAGCCTTCTTGGAACTGCTGAAAGGACCGTGTTGTAGACTGGAGATAGATGGTGTCAACAACTCTCTAAAAGGAGGCAAACGACCAGCTGTCTGCAAGGAGTATAAATCCTTCCATTCTCCCGCCATCCAGTCAGAGCAGAAGAAGCTTCTTGGATGAGAAGTGAAAGGTCTTCAAAGAAAAACATGAAAGTCCAGTTGCCTCCTGAAAAAGCACCTTTAGGACAACCATGACCTGGATGACTGAGAATCTCCATAGACAGGTTGAAGGTAAAGTAGTAAAACTTTGAACTGGGTCCAAAAATCAACTGTACCTCTCAGACAAACTGATCGCCTTGTGTTACCTCCATTTGTAATTTACTTTGGACTAGCTGAAGTTTCCAGTCTTGTTCAGAGATAGAATTACATTCCAGTAATTTAAACCAAATTTTACCTCTGTGTGTATAACTGATACCCACCCAGGAAGTTTTCTAGCTAATGCTTGAGTCTAAATACTCAGCTGATGCAGAAATACGAAGAGGGGTCAGACAGGGATGTATTCTGTCTCCACTGTTGTTCAATATCTACTCTGAGTCAATCTTCAACGAGGCACTGGAGAACATCGATGCTGGCATCAAAGTAAACGGTGTTTGGATCAACAATTTAAGATATACTGACAATAACAGTTCTGCTTGCCAGTAAGTATGAAGACCTTCAGCTCCTCATCAACAGAGTCACCGAAATATCTGGAAAATACGGCTTGAAGCTTAACACCTCAAAAGCCAAGATCATGGTCGTCAGCAAACAACCCGTTAATTTACCACCAATAAATTCGGAAGGAACACCACTAGAAAAAGTTGAAAGGATCACGCACCTCGGTTCTAATTTACATGAAAGCTGGGACATGACCGCTGAAGTAAAGACAAGGATAGAGAAAGCTCGAACAGCATTCTTCAAAATGAAAAAGGTCTTTCTGCAGTCACGACATAAGCCTAAAGATTGAAAATCAGGCTTGTCAGATGTTATATTTTTTCTATCCTACTCTATGGAGCAGAGAGTTGGTCTCTGACAGAAGGCCACCTGAAGAGACTAGAAGCATTTGAAATGTGGATTTACAGGCGGCTGTTACGTATGAGCTGGGTGGACAAGATCAGAAATGAGGAGGTTTTAAGCCGCCTGGAAAAGCCAAGGGAAATCATCAAAACAATTAAAAAACGAAAGTTAGAATATTTCGGACATGTGATGCGACACCCAGAAAAATACAGCATACTCCATTTAATCCTCCAGGGAAAGATTGAAGGCAAACGAGGTCCAGGCAGAAGAAGAACATCATGGCTTCAAAATCTAAGGGACTGGTTTGGACAAAACTCAGCAGCACTTTTTCGTGCGGCTGCTGATAAAAACAGGATCGGCAACATGATCGCCAACGTCCGATAACGGATATGGCACAAGAAGAAGAAATGTCTATGGAGATTCTCAGTCACCCAGGTCATGGTTGTCCCAAAGCTGTTTCTTTCAAGAGGCCACTGGACTTTCTTTGTTTTCCCTTGAAGACGTTTCGCTTCCCATCCAAGAAGCTTCTTTAGTTCTGTCGGAACTGAAGAAGCTTCTTGGATGAGAAGGGAAACGCCCTCAAGGAAAAACAAAGGGAGTCCAGTAGCCTCTTGGAAAAGGCACCTTCGGAGCATCAATCCAAGCTGATATCAGGGCATCATCTCTAGCCTTTGTAAACTGTGCCTCCCCCAAAAATGAACAACACAAAACCGTGCCCTAACAACAACTATTAATAAGCATTTGTGGGCGAAGCTTACGCATAAAGTAGCAACATTTGGCTGCTTTCAGAGAAATAAATTCATCTTGATTATTTAACTGAAAGTGCAAATAAAGAATGACCTGGAAATTTAAATAAAAGATAATTAACTGGTGGGGAATGTTCTTATAGAATTGGCAAGTGACTGAGTTTACAACAGCACCGAAAAAAGTGACTTATGACCGTTTTTCACACTTACGACCTTTCCACCATCCCCGTGGTCATGTGATCAAAATTCAGATGCTTGGCAACTGGCATGTACTTATGACGGTTGCAGTGTCCCCTGAGTCACGTGATCCCCTTTTGCAGCCTTCTGTCAAGCAAAGTCAATGGGGGAAGCCAGATTCATTTAAGAACCATGTTACTGACTTAACAACTGAAGTGATTTACTTAACAACCGTGGCAAGGATGGTCGTAAAATGGGGCAAAACTCACTTAACAACTGTCTCACTTAGCAATGGAAATTTTGGGCTCCATTGTGGTCGTATGCCGAGGACTACCTGTATGTCTCTCCCAGGGGTAGAAAGCTAAATGAATTTGGCTTTACCTCAGATAGAAAACGGGAGACGTGGGAAGCAAATGTGAAGAACGGCTGCGGGACTTGGGTTTGGCTAGTCTAAAGAAAAGAAGAAATAGGGGAGACATGATAGCAGCGTTCCAGTATCTGAGGGGCTGCCACAAGGCAGAGGGGGGGGGTCAAACTAATCTCTAAAGCACCAGAGGGCAGGATGAGAAACAACGGTTGGAAACTAATCAAGGAGAGAAGCAACCTGGAATTAAGAAGAAACTTCCTGACAGTGAGGACAATTAACCAGTGGAACAACCTGCCTCCAGAAATCGTGGGCGTTCCATCACTGGAGGCTTTTAAGAAGAGAGTGGACAGTCACTTGTCTGAGATGGTATAGGTTCTCCTGCTTGAGCAGGGGGCTGGACTAGAAGACCTCCAAGGTCCCTTCCAGCTCTATTCTATATATATAAATGCGGGGACCGGCCATAAAGGTCTCAGATAAACACTTCAAAGTAGGAGGAACAAACAGGGTGAACTTAAAGTCCTAGTACATGAGGACAGGTGTGATATTGTTGTTATTATGTGGGATGAAAGCCATGATTGCAATGTACTGGTAGAAAGAGATAAATTGTTCAAAAGAAAAAAAAAAACCCTAACAAGAGAGGAAGCAGAATTGCTTTCCTTGTAAGAGACCACAATGTCTCTACAGAAACGCATCGAAACAAGGATGAACGCCTCCTTAAATGCATTTGGGTTAATATAAAAGGGGAAAAAAGAACAACATTGCCGTAGGTGGAGACTACAGGACACCCAACCAAGCAGAGGAAATAGAGGTTGTTGTTAGTTGCGAAGTCGTGTCCAACCCATCGTGACCCCATGGACAACGTTCCTCCAGGCCTTCCTGTCCTCTGCCATCTTCTGGAGTCCCTTGAAGCTCACGCCTGCTGCTTCCGTGACTCCATCCAGCCACCTCCTTCTCCGTCGTCCCCTTCTTCTCTTGCCCTCCATCTTTCCCAGCATCAGGCTCTTCTCCAGGGAGTCCTTCCTTCTCATTAGGTGGCCAAAGTACTTGAGTTTCAACTTCAGGATCTGGCCTTCTAAAGAGCAGTCGGGGTTGATCTCCTCTAGGAGTGACCGGTTTGATCGCCTTGCAGTCTTCTCCAGCACCATAGTTCAAAGGCCTCAATTCTTTGGCGCTCAGCCTTTCTTAGAAAATAGAGGATTTTTTTGCTAATCGGCTAATTAAAGTGTAAAATCTTCTGAACTGGAACTTAATGCCCGATCCTGATGCTTCGGGCCCGACAATGGTAGATGTAAAACGTTTGGAAAGTCTACTTCCTCCAGGATTATTTCCCGATTTTTCTTTTTAAACAAACAGCTTCCCAGACACCAATCCCTTTGCAGAAAAATAAGAGCAACGCATAGGTTAGGTCAGAGCTACAGTAGGCATCCTGCATTGCAGGACAACATAAATGTAAACTGCATAAGGACCGATAAGCAAGAAAAAGTGTCGACTGAGTTAACTACGGTACAGACAAGGAGAAGGAAGTAGAAAAATAACCGCAGACTAGAGTTCCTTTCCTGAGAAAAAGGCAGACAGCAGGGGACCCCGGGGCAAGCCTGGAAGCAGCCAGGGAGGGCTACTATCCAGCCTCAAAGTGCCCAAATTCATTCCTCTTATTTCAAAGCAGGTGCTTTGGCTCATGAATGCTGAGCTAGTGCTATCCCGCCTTCCTTTCCCACCCCAGGCAGGTGAGAACTTGGATGTCCCAGATTGGGGCTCAGGGAAAGAAAATGACCGTGGCAGAGTCCGAACGTTGGCTTGGCTGAAGTGGACATGGTTGGTTTCCCAGGAAATATGCTCTGTTTCTCTAAAAGTTCTCCTCCTCCTCCTCCTCTGCCTCTTCCTCCGCCTCCTCTTCCTCCTCCTCCCCTTTGAATATCACCATTATCTTCTTGTTTTCAATTCTTCAAGAGCACTGTTTCCATGTCTGGGGAAAACAATCCATATTTATCTTCTCTCAATAGTTATCGTGATCATCCTGGACGAAGATCTTCTTCATCTCCTCCTCTCCTCCTCCTCCTGCTCCTCCTTCCCTCCTCCTCCTTCCCTTCTCCTCCTTCCCTTCCCTTCTCCTTCCCTTCCCTTCTCCTTCCCTTCTCCTCCTCCTCCTCCTCTCCTTCTCCTTCCCTTATCCTCCTCTTCCTACCCTTCCCTTCTCCTTCCCTTCTCCTCCTTCCCTTCCCTTCTCCTCCTCCTCCTCCTCCTCCCACCATTTTTACTAAACGTCAGGGTGTCTAGTACCCCAAACGGCTGAAGTCACTTCCCCAGTTCAAGCCTGGAACCTTGCGACCATCTACTTCAGCCAGTTCAACCAGTGGGCTAATGAACTGCCTTTTCCTGGCATCTGAGCTTCAGACTAATGGCCAGGGCATGGCTCACTGACCCATACCTAAGTGTGAGATCCTCCAGGGAGGAAGACCGTCAAAGGATCCATTTCCCTCCCAGAAGAGAGAAAAGCCAGGCTAGTATTTCCAGGGTTCTGGTGGAACAGTAGGAAGAAGAGGCTTGAGTAAGATGAGGACCTCTCAAGAAGGAGAAACTATCAGTGCCTCCTGCTGCTTTCAGCTCCTTCAAGAAGACCAGAAAGGTAGATTTGGAGCAGATGAAAACGGTTTTTTCTGCACTAACATTATCCCAGCAGACAGATCACTCAAAAGTGCTTTAGATACTTCAGAAGTTAATACCTCCAGAGGTTGTGGGTGCTCCATCACTGGAGGTTTTTAAAAAGAGATTGGGCAACCCTTTGGTATAGGGTCTCGAGCCTGAGTAGGGGGGTTGGACTAGAAGATCTCCAAGGTCTCTTCCAACTCTGCTATTCCTCTTATCTCGTGTTCTGAGTCTCTCTTCGGTTATGTGGCAAAACAGACACCAGGTGGCACTGTTGAGCTGTTAACTCAGAGGTCTTCAAGTTTCTAGGTTGCAACATTTGCAAAGTTAAAATATTTTAGAGTAGAGTAGAGTAGAGTAGAGTATATAGGGTAGAGTAGAGTAGAATAGGGAATAGAATAGAATAAAATAGGGAATAGAATAGAGTAGAGTAGAGTAGAGTAGAGTAGAGTAGAGTAGAGTAGAATAGAATAGAATAGAATAGAATAGAATAGAATAGAATAGAAGGAATGAAGAATAGAATGGAATAGAGTAGAGTAGAGTAGAGTAGAGTAGAGTAGAGTAGAGTAGAGTAGAGTATATAGAGTAGAGTATAGTAGAATAGGGAATAGAATAGAATAGAATAGAATAGAATAGAATAGAATAGAATAGAATAGAATAGAGCTGGAAGGGACCTTGGAGGTCTTCTAGTCCAGCCCCCCCTCAAGCAGGAGAACCTATACCATTTCAAATAAGTGACTGTGTAGTCTCTTCTTAAAAACCTCGGTTTTTAACTGGGTGCAGGACCTCTACAACATTTTGGCCAGATGGTTATCCAGATCTGTCCTGGCTGCTCTTGAATTTCTTCCATATCACGCTTGTCAATTATTGGAACAGGGCTACCACACTGCACGTCTAACTCCTTGAAGCTCAGTGGAACCACTTGCCTCCAGAAGTTGTGGGTGCTTCATCACTGGAGGTTTTCAAGAAGAGATTGGACAGCCACTTGTCTGGAATGGTGTAGGGTTAGGGTCTCCTGCTTGAACAGAGGGTTGGACTAGAAGACCTCCAAGGTCCCTTCCAGTTCTGTTATTCTTATATTCTCTTTTTTCTAGAACAAATGCTCACTTAACAAATGTCTCGCTTAGCAACAGAAATTTTGGGCTCAATTGTGGTCGTAAGCCGAGGACTGCCTGTAGGACATTTCCTAAACGAAGGACCTTGAATTTCTCTCTCTCTCTCTCTATGTCTCTCTCTCTTTTTTTTACCTTCAGCCCTTTTCTTTAAGCCAGCCAGATTGTTATGAATTTTAGCATTTGGTTTCACTGTTCAACACTAGGGCATTGAACACTTAACTCCCTGGCTGGCTGAGGAATTCTGGGAGTTGAAGTCCACAAGTCATAAAAGGGTTATAGTTCCCTCACGCTGGCTGAGGAATTCTGGGAGTTGAAGTCCACAAGTCATAAAAGGCTCATAGTTCCCTCACGCTGGCTGAGGAATTCTGGGAGTTGAAGTCCACAAGTCATAAAGGGGTCATAGTTCCCTCACGCTGGCTGAGGAATTCTGGGAGTTGAAGTCCACAAGTCTTAAAGTTGCCAAGTTTGAAGACCCCTGACTTAAAACGTTCCAGGAACGTTTGGAGGAAGAAAGGATGAGTTTCAAACTCACAGTTGTGGCCGCCATCTTGATGTTTTTGCCCCGCCCCCTGGCTAAATCAGGAGAGGGTGGGATTTAATCGGAAGGCTCCCCTGGTGAGGATTCTGATTTTTCAATGCCTGACCTGGAAATATCATAGGTTTAATAAAATAACCCAGGTGACTTGTGGTGTGGCACAATAAATTGTTCCTTGAATTCCATAGACCCCACCAATTGGAATTATTTAACCAGTGGGGTGTAGGAGAAGCAGTGGCAGACCCTGGGGGGGGGGGAGTCAAAAGAGGAACCAGCCTAGAATCCCTACGTAGCGGTAAAACGAACCCCTCTTAAATTCCATTGATTCTGATCTATCTCCAAGCAGGTGCCCACCACTGTTCGTTTAGAAGATTCCTGAGCAATACATTCTGGGCAATAAATCAGTTTAATTGGACTTTCACATGTGGACCTGATCTTTCATGCTTGATTGAGGAGGGGGAGAAATCCCTGGAAACTGGGCAATGAAATTTACTGATGGATTGCCCTTTGAAAATATTTGGAACTTCCTTCCTAACCTTGGCATACATATAATTTTAAAAACGAAAAGATAAACACTTGACATGGTGATTCCAGAATGTTAACTGGACACATATACGCAGCACTTAACATTTGAAAACAGGCATGGATTTTTTCCCCCCTTGCTAGCATAAACTCCTTAGAGTGCATAACCTCTTGAAATTATGGTCTGTTGTTAATTAAATACTTGGCCGGTAAGGAAACCTTCAACATTATTTAAAGATCCTAAATCTTCTCGCATAACAATGCCATTGTTTCTTGCAACAAATAAGAAACCACTTCCCAGCCTTCAAATGCGAGATAACTTTATTCCACTGTTGAGTTGCTAATTTTCATGGAATTTCTCTGCCTGTCACAGACAGAAGTTGTATATACTTGTATTTTAGTGTTTCCTCCCTGGCTCCAACCTCAATTTGAAGGGCCGTAAAAACTTTGACTGGATTCCAGTAGCCCGGGGTTTACAGGGGGAAAGCCATTGCTGCAGAAAAGCTTGCAGCCAGTCTTTGAAGAAGAGTATTTGCATTTTGTGAGCATGCATGGCGTTGAAATGCCATCTCAAAATATTGAATAGGGTATAAAAAAAGGGGAAGAATTTAATCCAGAGCTGTCCACCAGCCTCAGAATGTAAGTAGAGCAATTTATCCTTCTTTGTAGATCATAAGGTTAGTTCATGCATCCCGTCAGATGTTGCCCACAGGTTTGGATACTACATTGCCCAGAAAAGCAAAATTTAAGATACAAATAGACCTCAGTGTTGTGCATCCTTTGACCATATGCTCTAGGGATTCACCACATTCTTCCACACAAACAAGCAAAGCCCCATCAGCGGGATGCAGGCAGCACACAAAACCACCCACTCTCCGGTCCACGGGAAAACTTTTCTCCACGGAACCGGTCCCTAATGCCCAAAAGGTTGGGGACCTCTTGAGTTGGAAGAATGAAATTGTGCAGAAACCTTTGTGAAGAATGAGCAGCTACCAGCCCGCCATTAAATGCAGTAATCCTCAATTTACGGTCATGATTGAAAACCAGAATTTCCACGGCTAAGCGAGGCCGTGGTGCATGGGTTGCACCCAATTTTTTGAGCATTGTTTTTGCCACTTTTGCTAAGCGATTCCATGCGGTCGTTAAGAGGGAATCACATGGTCATTAAATGAATCTGCCTTCCCCCCCCCCTTATCGGAAGCCATCTGGGAAGGTTGCAAATGGGGATCACAGGACACCCCCCCCCGGAAGCTGCAACCATTGTTAATACGTGCCAGTTGCTAGGTACTTGAATGTTGATCATCGTAGAAACTCTGCAATGGTTTTAAGTGTGAGGAACCAGTTGTAAATCACCTTTTTTCCATGCCCTTGCAAGTCGAGAACAACCTGTATTTAGGACTAAAATTCAAGAATGGGAGATCTTGCTGCTCCAAATGGGGAAAAGAGTTATAGGCTTGTAAGGTCTCACAACAATCTCTCTTCAACTCAACTTCATTAATGAAAACGAAGCGCAAATGCTTTATACTGAAATAACAGAAGGTTAAATTTAGCTGCAGTGCACAGCCATTGTGCTTTGTCCTTTTGCCCAAAATTCAGCAATCTTTTCTTCAAAAGGCCGCCTTATTTTACCGTATCACTGCATTATATCCTTCATTACAAGCAGATGTCTCACGCACGACATGCATTATTTATAAAACTTGCGTACGCCCAGCGAGTTTCTCCATACATTTTTTTTTTCCTTTTTACTTCAATTTGAAGTGAAATATACAACATAGTGTTCAAAATGCCGTTGCATTACACAGGCGCGAGCATTTCTGAAATTCAAAATGTGACATTATAAAGCTTTCTGGAATAATCTGCTAATTGACACTCTGGCAATTTAACCTTCCTTTTTCTTTTGATAATATACATTGTAATCGATCAGGTTAAATGGCGTTTTTTGTTTTCTTTTTAAGAAAAAAAAAATAGAAACAAATCATCCCTTGTAAAAAGCTGGCTCTTTTAAATAAGCCAAATTTGGCAAAGGTGAAGGGGAAAAAAAAAATGTGTGGAACAATAGCGCCGTGTAGGAAAAGGAGTCGCAGAACTTGGGGGTGGAGTCAAAAAAGGAATCAGCCTAGAATCTCTGCGTAGCCACAAATGGACTTAATCCAATCTCCCTTGAATTCCACTGATCCTGATCTAACTCCAAGCAGGTTAAAAAGATTCCTGTGCATTGACTTTTTTTTAGCAACAAATCGATTTGATTGGACTTTCCCATGTGGATCTGGTCTTTCACACCCGGCATGCAGATTGCTTCTTGATGATTTTAGGGCTCCAGTTTTCAAATAGGTAGAACTGTTATTTATTTATTTACAGGAAACTTTGCCGTTTTATTTACAGGAAGCTTGGCCAGCTCCGTAGCCATCCCTTTAATCAGGCTTTGCCACCCCTTTCCTCTACACACACCTGTACATTTTGAATGTGTAGCCCACCAAAAGCAACCACGACTTCTTCCACCTCTCAGTAGACCCCTGATTTATATTGCGGGCTACTGCAATTTACAGAAGGTACAGATCGTAATCTCTGGGTTTGAGATTATACAGAAACACAACCCGTTCTTTGGCACTAGCAATGTCATTACAAAGGGGATGGCCTTTCCTACGGAGCAGCGGGAGAGCTTTCTCCATACGTCGCAGATACTAACACGAGACCGGCTGGAGAAGAAAACGACAAAAGGCCTCGGTCTTCTCCAAAAGGATGTCCCACCCAGAGTGTTTCCACAGCCGTTCTTCAAACGACAGATGCTTTCTGCTCTCTCCCATGGGAACTTGGGTACTGCTGAGAAGATAGGACGAAATTTCTGCTCGGCTCTTCTGCTCGATCCACCCTTCGGTTGTCATTCCTGAAATAAAAGGCGACAGAATCAAAGAAACGGAATGTGGAATCCCGGTCATTTGACAGCCTTTTTTTTGGCACTGGTGTCCCTGCACTCCATAAATAAGTTGGAAGATCTGTGAAGAACATTACGTCCTTCACCGTGATGAAGCAGTCAACTAAAAGTAGAAACACTCGTTGCCACGGTCCTCAGCGTACTTAACTTTGCATCTATGGAATGTCCGCTGGAGATAAGCGAGTTGGATGGACATAACGAACAATCCCAATTGTTTAGGAGCAAGCCTTCTCCTCCTGGCTTGATTACACGCACCTCAGCTCATCAAGTTGTGGTTGACTCTAACCAGGATAGCATAAGGAAAGAGTAACCAGTTTTTTTCCAGCTCCACCACTCGTACTTCAGATGATTATTATCTGAGAAAAGCAGGCAACTTATGAACAGTCATACGTCACTTTTTTCAGTACTGCTGTAACTTCTAACAGTCACTAAATGAACTGTTGTAAGTTGAGGACTGCCTGTACTTAAGCAGGCGTGGAGCCTTTTTCATCACATGATAGCAGGGTTCCAATATCTCGGGGGCTGTCACGGAGAAGGGGGGGGGGTCAACCTGTTCCCCAAAACACCTGAAGGCAGGCGAAGAAGCAACGGATGGAACCTAACCAAGGAGAGAAGCGACCTGGAACTAAGGAGGAATTTCCTGACAGTTGAAACAATTAACCAGTGGAACCACCTGCCTCCAGAGGTTGTGAAGGCTCCAACACTGGAGGTTTTCAAGAAGAGATTGGATACGCACTTGTCTGAAATGTTATGGGTTCTCTTTCTTGAGCGGGGGGCTGGACTAGAAGACCTCCAAGGTCCCTACCAAGTCTGTCATTCTATTCTATTCTATTCTATTCTATTCTATTCTATTCTATTCTATTCTATTCTATTAATTCTAACGTCCCATAATTCTATTCTATTCTATTCTATTAATTCTAATGTCCCATAATTCTATTCTATTCTATTCTATTCTATTCTATTCTATTCTATTCTATTCTATTCTATTCTATTCTATTCTATCCTATCCTATCCTATCCTATCCTATCCTATCCTATTCTTATTCTTATTCTTATTCTTATTCTTATTCTTATGCTCTCCCAAGCAGCAGAGTTTTGTAGATGATGGGAAATGGCTTAAATGGTGAGGAGACGAGCTGAAAACAAACCCCGGACTTTATTAACATGGACACCATGTTTTGGAGTGAGAAGACAACCTTCAACTTTCCTGCCTCGTGTTTTGTGATCCAAAAGGGAACATGGAATGTTTGCTACTCTACGTCTTAGACATCTTAGCGTATTTAGTCAAAGCTAAGGTGTATTTTTTAAGCAGGGGTGGCCTGTTTTTAGGTAAACAAATCAGGCAAAAAAGGATGGGGAACTCGGCATTGAGATGTTGATAGTAGGATAGGGGCATTGGGTGGCCTACTCGGCACTTACAAAACGCTTTGCTATCTTTGCAACCTTGAGACAGATTCAACAGACCCTTGCAACAGCATTTTATGCCTGAGTTAGCAAACGTTCATGGACCCAGCTTAATTTAAATAGTTCTAACTTCTTACATGTATCGGATCTTTTAAAAAAGTAGAATTGTAGTAGACTCACGTGGACTGATGGAACATTCTTTTAAATGCAACCTTGACCCAACAAATTAACTTTTTAATGTCAGCTTCTGAATGTCAGCAACAGATTGTAGTTGAATACAATCTATTCTGAACTGCCAGAGGCATTAATTGAGGTTATACCGAGGGACGTATTTCCTTGCCTCTAACCGTGAAGATTATCTTCCTCTAGTGCAAATATGCAGAGTCAGGAGAAATAAGACAGTCAAAACATTTGTCTTTATAGAGACAAAACCCTGATTTAGTTCTTACAATAAATGCATTCCAAGCTTCTCTTTTCCACATCGCCAAGACATCCTGATTGATGATCTAAAATGAACAACTTAATGCTAATATTTTTAGATCACTAATATATCCTTTGCCCTCCTGAATACTAAACAGATTTTCATAAAATTCATAATTAAGGAACCTCGGGGGTTGGGTTGATTGGGGTGCCAAGATTAATTCATCATAATTCCTTTTATTTGGTCTGCCCCTGTTTAGGACCTTACACTGTTTGAACTGGACAGAATCCAAGAATCAGGGTAAACAGAAATTGGGTTCCAGATCAATGTTCCTCAACCTCGGCCATTTCAAGTGGCATGGACTTCAACTCCCAGCATGCTGGCTGGGGAATTCTGGGAGTTGAAGTCCACAAGTCTTTAAATGGCTAAAGTTGAGAAAGTTGAGGAAAGCCTACTGTATATACCACACTCAGGTTGTTGCCATCCACACCAACTCTACTTTCAAGGACAGTCATGGGTCAGCTGCATCACAATAACCTCAGCTGGTTAACCTTGACCAGGTTCCATCATTCCTTGGGGTTCAAGGGTTGCCTTGAACTCTTCTTCTACAGTGACCTTCGGTTAGGTCCCTCTTCTGCTATTGAATCCTTAACTGGAGTTTATTCTTTGAACTGCCTCTATCTATCTGTCTATCTCTATCCGTCTGTCCGTCCGTCCGTCCGTCCATCCATCCATCATCTATGTATGTATGTATGTATGTATGTATGCATGTATGTATGTATGCATGCATGTATCTATCCATCCATCCATCCATCCATCCATCCATCCATCCATCCATCCATCCATCCATCCATCCATCCATCCATCCATCTATCTATCTATCTATCTATCTATCTATCTATCTATCTATCTATCTATCTATCTATCTATCTATCTATCTATCTATCTATCCATCTATCATCTGTCTGACCATCCATCCATCTATCATATCTCTCTCCCCCCCCTCTCTCTTCATAATAAAGTAAGCAGACTCGTGTTGTTCAGCTGGGAAGGCAGCCCCTGAAGAAAGTAACTAGAACAATGGAATTGGGGCTTTTGATTAAATGCATAAATCAATGGGGCCAAAGGAACAGACCTTCTTCAGAAACTCAGTTTCTTCCTTAGAAACGTTGAGTCTAGTAGCTGAAGGTTCCAGGGATGGGCTGGTCAAATAAAGTCATTACGGCCACCACAACTGTCCCATGGAAGGGGTTTTTTTGACATGCTTTGATGGACATAGAAAAGGGAAGGAGTTTTCATCACACGAAAGATATCATCTTAAACTTTTTCATCTCCCTAGAGGTTCCCCCACCTCCCATCCTTTGTACCCATCCACCTGTTAGGTCTTTATCTCCTTGTACTGTTGTGTGAGCACAGCAGAGTTGCCACTGGTACCACAACTGTGGAAAATAACCTATGGAAACAATCTTATTATCCACATATATGTGTACTCACAAACACATCCTCAATGTACCACAGATGTAGAAGCAGGGGGTTGGACTAGAAGACCTCTAAGGTCTCTTCCCACTCTGTTATTCTATGATTCCGTAAGGGTCCGTTGCTTGAGCAGGGGGTTGGACTAGAAGACCTCCAAGATCCCTTCCCATTCTGTTATTCTATGATTCTGTTAGGGTCTCCTGCTTGAGCAGGGGGTTGGACTAGAAGACCTCCAAGGTCCCTTCCCACTCTGTTATTCTATTACTCTGTTAGGGTCTCCTGCTTGAGCAGGGGGTTGGACTAGAAGACCTCCAAGGTCCCTTTCCACTTATTCTGTAACTGTCTCCTGCTTGAGCAGGGGGTTGGACTAGAAGACCTCCAAGATCCCTTCCCATTCTGTTATTCTATGATTCTGTTAGGGTCTGCTGCTTGAGCAGGGGGCTGGACTAGAAGACCTCCAAGGTCCCTTTCCACTGATTCTGTAAAGGTCTCCTGCTTGAGCAGGGGGTTGGACTAGAAGACCTCCAAGGTCCCTTCCCACTCTGTTATTCTATGCTAGAAGGGAAAAAAACAACCCTGCAAAAGAAATGCCTCTGCTAGGGAGGGAAAAAGGTCTCAAAAATCCTACATTTGTGAGACACTCCCACCCCAAGAGTGTCTGATCTGGGTGTGCAAACCACTTGTTTTAATTCCTTTGTGGAAGTCAAGGCGTGCATTTGAAAGGAATTTGCTGAAAGAAGTCACAGGAGATGGCCAAGGACATGGATTGGAATCACAGGTTTTTCAGCTGTCCCGGGGAAAATTAAAATAAACAGCGTGGAAAAATCAAGATTTGTATTTTTTTTCTTCTTCAGTTTTTCACATCCAGCTGCACAAGGGATGGAAAGGAACATTAAAATCAAAGGGAGGGGCAAATGGGATTCATTTCACCAGCTCTCCCTCAGCTTCACCACCTGTTTCAATCCCTAATAAAGCATCAAAGGACAGCCCCAGAATAAACTTCCTAGCATTTCCACTCAGTCACTCATACAATCTTGTACCCTTGCCTATTTAAAAAAGTTTAAAAAGCAACTGGACTTGGTGGTGTTATTTTTTTTTTCTTTGAAAATGTTTCACTTCTCACCCAAAGAAGCTTCTTCGGTTCTAACTGACGGGAGGGGAAGGGAAGGATTTTAAAGAATCAAATCTTGACGAACTGAAGAAGCTTCTGGGATGAGAAACGAAACATTTTTCAAAGAAAAAAAATAACATCAAGTCCAGTTGCTTTTTTAAACTTTTTAAACTTTTTTTTCAAAGAAAAAAAAACAACTAAGAAAGTTCAGTTGGCTTTTGGAAAAAAAAAAAAGACTTTTGGGGGGGGGCAGCCAGGACCTGGATGATTGAGAATCTTCATGGACATTTAAAATTGGAAAGTAAAAGCAAGAATTCTTTTGCCCTCCAGTTAAGTTTTGGTTAAATTGGGTGGCCATCCCAGAGAAAAATCTGGAATAATACTGAGAGGGATTAGAATCTTCTTCCTCAACTTCACAGCAGTCTATACAAGGGGGGTTTTTTGGCAAGATTTTTGGGAACTGTTGCCCCTCCCTTCCTGGCCCAAGGTCACCCAGCTAGCTATTTGTGCCTAAGATAGGATTAGAATTCACAGCATCCTGATCTCTATCTAGCCTAATGCCTTTAACAAGTACATCAAACTGGTTCTCAAGTAAGAATAGAATAAGAATAAGAATAAGAATAAGAAATAGAATAGAATAGGAATAGAATAGAATAGAATAGAATAAGAATAAGAATAAGAAATAGAATAGAATAGAATAGAATAGAATAGAATAGAATAGAATAGAATAGAATAAGAATAAGAATAAGAAATAGAATAGAATAGAATAGAATAAGAATAAGAATAAAAAATAGAATAGAATAGAATAAGAAATAGAATAGAATAAGAATAAGAAATAGAATAGAATAAGAATAAGAAATAGAATAGAATAGAATAAGAATAAGAAATAGAATAGAATAGAATAAGAATAAGAAATAGAATAGAATAGAATAGAATAAGAATATAGAATAGAATAGAATAAGAATAGAATAGAATAAGAAATAGAATAGAATAAGAATAAGAAATAGAATAGAATAAGAATATAGAATAGAATAGAATAGAATAGAATAGAATAAGAATAGAATAGAATAGAATAAGAATAAGAAATAGAATAAGAATAAGAAATAGAATAGAATAGAATAGAATAGAATAACAGAGTTGGAAGGGACCTTGGAGGTCTTCTAGTCCAGCCCCCTGCTCAGGCAGGAAACCCTAGTCCATTTCAGACAAATGCTTGTCCAATTTCTTCTTAAAAACTTCCAGTATTGGAGCATTCACAACTTCTGCTGTCAGAAGTTGTGGGTGCTTCATCACTGGAGGTTTTTTTAAGAAGAGACTGGATACTCACTTGTAGGGTCTCCTGCTTCAGCCAGGGGGTTGGGCTAGAAGACCTCCAAGGTCCCTTCCAGCTTTATTCTGATTCCAGATTCCAGGCTCTTCTTAAAAGCCTCCAGAAATGGAACAGCCACAATTTCTGGAGGCAACTTCTGTTCCACTGGTTAACTGTCCTCACTGTTAGGAAGTTTCTCCTTAATTCCAGGTTGCTTCTCTCCTTGATGAGTTTCCATCTGTTGTTTCTTGTCCTGCTTTCAGGGGCTTTGGAGAACAATTTGACCCCCTCCTCCTCTTTGTGGCAGCCCCTCAAATACTGAAATCCTGCTATCATGTCCCCCCTGGTCCTTCTTTTCTCTAGACTGGCCATACCCAATTCCTGCAACCGTTCTTCATATGTTTCAGTCTCCAGGCCCTTAATCGTCTTAGTTGCTCTTCTCTGCACTTTTTCCAAAGTCTCAACATCTTTTTTTTCCCGACCAAAACTGGATCCAGCCTTCCAGGTGCGCTCTTACCATGAACTTTTTATTATCATTTTTCCCCCCCCATCCTCCCCAAATGTGTCTGCGAACCGGGAAGGACAATTAAAAACCAGAAACAAATTGGAGCCCAAGGCTTTTATAACAACTCTTCTGCTGTTATTTATGACTCTCCAGCTTCCTTGCTCACAAAGGGTCCTTTTGCAGGATTCTGGGCCCCCCTCCCCCTCCTCCTCCCCCTCCTGCTCCTCTCTAGCAGCTGCTCTCCATGTTGCATATTGAGTGATGATGAGGTCCTGAAAATGTTTTTTTGGAACAGATGGCTAGGAGTATGCTGGGGAATGTGCCAGCAGAGAGCTGGGGATGTGCCAAATCCTGCAGTGACTGAGTGCTTTCGGTTCCAGCTCGCGTGCCTTTCTCCTGCCCTCTGCCCCGACTGGCGCCAGTAGGACTTCCCAACCAGCACTCCGAACATCTGGAGTCTGGGACTGCCAGAAGACCAAAGGGGGGGGAGGAGGAGGAGGAGGAGGAGGGAAGCCCTCCCTGCACAGCTCAGCTTCCACAAAATTGCTCACCAGCAAAATAACTAATCAAAACCAAATAGGCCTCTGTGCACGGACCCACATACACACACACACACACACCGCACGGAGAGGCTTGCAAGCTAACCAGCTACAGGTCAACGGCAGCCCATCCCTCCCCCACCCACCCCCACCAATGACCGGGGTGTGTGTGTGGAGAGGAGGGCTTGTTAACGTTCGGAAAACTAATGAAGCAAAGAATATTATCTTTCAAATGCTGGAGACAGAGTGGCGGGGTGGGTACACAGGAGGGGAAGGACGGCCGGGAAAACTGGGAAAACTGGGTGTCTCGCTGCTTCCGGAGGTCTTTTCCAGCTGATAAAGGAATTGCGTTGAGGTACTTTCTTGAAGGACCACACCAGGCTTCCGTGTCCTGGGTCTGCAAGGCTGTAGGACGTGGAGGTAATAGAATACCAGAGTTGGAAGGGACCTGGGAGGTCTTCTAGTCCAACCCCCTGCTCAAGCAGGAGACCCTATAATATTTCAGACAAGTGAGTGTCCAGTCTCTTCTTAAAAACCTCCAGTGATGGAGCACCCATAGCTTCTGGAGGCAACTGATTAACTGTTCTCACTGTCAGGAAGTTTCTCTTTAGTTCCAGGTTGCTTCTCTCCTGGATTAGTTTCCATCCTTTGCTTCTTGTCCTGCTTTCAGGTGCTTTGGAAAATAAACTTGACTCCCTCCTCTTCTTTGGGGCAGCCCCTCAAATATTGGAAGGCTGCTGTCATGTCACCCCTAATCCTTCTTTTCATTAGACCAGTCACTAGGCCTACCTAATTCCTGCAACCTTTCTTTACTGTGTATGTTTTAGCCTCCAGTCCCCTAATAATCTTTATTGCTCTTCTCCGCACTCTTTCAAGAGTCTCAACTTCTTTTTTTGTAACAGGGCAGTATGGGGGTGGTTGAAGGTAATATGGACCACTCCTAACGGAGCACTTGGAAAGAAGGGATCCAGGGGAAGATTAGCAAGCATCCCCCGGGGATCCAAATAGGAAATCTCTGGATCCTGCTCTAAGCTCAAAATTTGATAGAGCCATCACATTGGGAAGGCCACAGAGAAAAGCCTATCCAGATAGTCCCTGACTTAAGTTATTAAACACGGTTGTTAAGTGAATCGGGCTTTCCCCATTGACTTTGTGGTCAGAAAAAGTCCGGACACTGCAACTGTCATAATTACAAGCCAGTGCCAAGCCTCTAAATTTGGATCACATTGTGGAAAAACGGTCTAAATTCATTTTCTCAGTGACATCGTAACTTTCGGAAAACAGTCAACAAATGGACGGTGTAAGTGGAAGAAAGATTAAACTGTCCTTATTGCTGCGACAGGCAAACATCCAACCTTACGTGGGATGTAGGAAAAGTTATTTCCACGGCCAGACAACGAAGAACACGGACGTCAGCAAAGAGGTGTCCTTGCTTCTGTAAACTACCAGGATGTGATGTTGGCTTAACTCACAACTAGCTGACCTTTCAAGCTAAGTGGGACCTAGCAATAACCAGCTCTGGTGAGTGGCCCAAAGTCACCCAGCGGCTTTCATGGTCTAGGATGGACTAGAACTCCCAGCCTCCTGGCGATTTGCCCAAAGTCACCCCAGCTGGCTTTCATTGGGCTAGGTCGGGACTAGAACTCCAAGCCTCTGGCGATTGGCCCCAAGTCACCAGCTGGCTTTCATGGGCTAAGGCAGGGACAGAACGCCACCAAGCCTCCTGGCGATTGGCCCAAAGTCACCCAGCTGGCTTTCATGCTAAGGCGGGACTAGTAACCTTCCCAGCCTCCTGGCGATTTGGCCCAACGTCACCAGCTGGCTGTCATGGCTAAGCGGGACTAGAACTCCCAGCCTCCTGGCGATTGGCCCAAAGTCACCAGCTGGCGTTCATGGCTGAAGCGGGACTAGAAACTCCCAGACTCCTGGCGATTGGCCCTAGTCACCCAGCTGGCCTTTCATGGCTAAGGCGGGACTAGAACTCCCAGCCTCCTGGTGATTGGCTCAAAGTCACCCAGCTGGCTTTCATGGCTAAGGCGGGACTAGAACTCCCAGCCTCCTGGTGATTTGTTCAAAGTCACCCAGCTGGCTTTCATGGCTAAGGCGGGACTAGAACTCCCAGCCTCCTGGCGATTGGCCCAAAGTCACCCAGCTGGCTTTCATGGCTAAGGCGGGACTAGAACTCCCAGCCTCCTGGTGATTGGCTCAAAGTCACCCAGCTGGCTTTCATGGCTAAGGCGGGACTAGAACTCCCAGCCTCCTGGTGATTTGTTCAAAGTCACCCAGCCACCTTTCATGGCTCAGGCGGGACTAGAACTCCCAGCCTCCTGCTTTCTAGCCTGGTGCCTTAACTAAGTGAAGATCTGATTTTAATTCACAGATAAAAGACTAATTTTGGGGTCTTTGGGCTGTCAATAAAAAGGCATGTTATAAGAAAAGCGAAGTTGGGCAGCTTTCACGAACGGTCCTGTTATTAAGGGATGAGACGGGGAGAGGAGAGAAGTGCAGCGTTTTCCTTCTCAGGGAGAATTATACTTGTCAAAGTCGCTAAACGACACGTTAAAAATGTCAAGTGCCTTCTTTAAAAGAAAAAGGCTTATTTTAAAAGCATATTGACGGCAATTAAGACGTCGATGAGGTTATTGTCGTTCCTTAAATCATTCCTGGCCCCTTTCGGAGCGTGAAGGAATCCAGCATTTTAGCAAAGGAAATTGGGCAGGAGGAGAACACAAGATTCTCCCTTCGTTTCCTATTGTAAAAACAAATAGAAGAAGGGAAGGGGAAAAAAAAACAAAAACCAAACCCAAATTCCATGCAGCAAAAAGGAGATAGCAAGTCAGGCCAGGCAAACGAACGCTGAGTCACAAGCCAGCAAAATGGAACATCTGGAGCCTCTGCCTGCCAGGACAGGGCTGTAGCCAGCCATTGGGGGGAAGGGTGGAAAAAGTCACAACGGCTGGGAAAACTCATTTGCCACAGGGGGTGAAGGGACGAGGCTGGGGGGGGGGGAGAGAC
>JALGBA010002477.1:0-60722 GCA_023970755.1 Azemiops feae
AAACTACCTCTTGCAATCACAGACCAACGGAGGCTAATATACTAAAACTGGTAAAATCTAATGCGAGAAATTAATATATAATAAGGGCACAAATCTACCCGTAGAGGAACCCAGTGAGAGAGCTTCTAATTTTCACTGATTTAATGCTCTCTCAGTGGAAAAGCAAAATAATTTATCTGCTCTCTCTCACACAAGCAGAACAGCTCTTAAACAGACAAATATCACAATTCCATCATTTTTTTAAAAAAAAATACTTAAAGACGATGAAAAACGAGTACATCTAGATTTATAAACCTTTTCATAACTGGAAACAGAACCTTGTTTAGGTCATTAATATTTAAAATCTCAGGGGAGAAGGATAGGACGTTTCCCCCCCTTTTTAATACTCATTTTTAAGATATATTTATAATTTTATATTTTTTTTAAAAAAAAGGAAGGTAAAAAATAATGCAAATTAATAAAAAATAGGAAAAAAGAAAAAGAAAAACAAATAAATAAAATGGAAAAGTGCAAGAAAGGAAAAAAAAGTAAAACAAAAATAGAAAGGAAAGTGGGGGGGGGGGGGGGAGATACAAAGAAGATATACAAAGATACTTCCAGTCATGAAGGGACATTTTGTCATCCTAGTGCATGGGTAAAGAAGTTTGAAAAGTCTAACTTTAATTATATATACTGATTCAGAGGATGTTAAAGATTAATATACAACTGGAACCCAATCTTTTGAATTGGAAAAAAAGGGATGAAAATTCATTTTTGTACATGATTACCTGATCTTTGATACCTGATCTCACCTTGCAGCAAGGTAGATGGCCAACAAATTTAATAAATAAATTATTAACTGTAGCAAGATTTTTTGTATGGACAAAGATGGAAAGATTGGAAGTACTTCTTTGTAGTTTTCTTTTCTTTCTTTCCTTCCTATTTTTGTTTTATTTCCCCCCCCCATTGATTTAGAGCAGGGGTCTTCAAACTTGGCCCTTTTATGACTTGTGGACTTCAACTCCCAAAATTCCTCAGCCAGCCTCCATTTTGTTTGTTAGATTTAAGACAGGGGTCTTCAAACCTGGCCCTTTTATGACTTGTGGACTTCAAATCCCAGAATTCCTCAGCCAAGCATGCCTGGCTGAGGAATTCTGGGAGTTGAAGTCCACAAGTCATAAAAGGGCCAAGTTTGAAGACCCCTGATTTAGAGGGATAATCACACCATGTGGCCTCACTCAGCTTTGAAGGCATGCTAAAGAAGAGCTGCACTATAGTTTGGTAGTTGCAAAACTACAAAGTCTATTGAATCCCCTGATTTTTCCCAGAGTTCTTAAGGTCTCAGTTTCCATTCAAAACTTTCGCTTAATTCACCATTCTGATTTTTTAAAAGGGACTTGATTGAATCTCTATTGTTAAGAGTCACAAGAGCCTGACTTTTTTCATCACTCAAACTAATTACAAATAACTCCAAAATATTACAATATAATTGAATTAAAACCAACATAAAGAACACTCGTGATTGTTTATTTCGATCGTGCTGTATTTGTACACAAACGTGGCCTCCCCATTCACTCTAGGACTATTGAGGATTTCATAATTAAATGTCAATAACTCTCTTGAGTCAAGTCCAAAGCTTTATTGACTTGTTCATGTCATGGACATGTTCGTGCAGTTTTCTTGTGAACAATATTTTGTTGTTGGCTATTGCTTTCTTTTGACTTCTGTACACCTGATTTCCTGATCTCTTAGCTCAGGGGTCTTCAAACTTGGCCCTTTTATGACTTCTGGACTTCAACTCCCAGAATTCCTCAGCCAGCGTGCCTGGCTGAGGAATTCTGGGAGTAGAAGTCCACAAGTCATAAAAGGGCCAAGTTTGAAGACCCTTGTCTTAGCTAAATGCTAACCAGGTCCACCTCAATCACTTGTTTTCAGAACCACAGGGTTGAGCTAGGAATGAGCATTTTGTAAAATCTACCTGATCGAGGGAACCCATCAAACGAATTAAAACAAATTAAAACAACTGCTATCACATGAAAAATAAGTCAGTTTTACCCAATGGTTGCAGGCTTTGTGTCCTTCAAATAAGCTGGTATTCAAAGAATTTCCTGTTACAATTTTTGTTTTCTCCTTTTGGAGCATTTTGTTTACTAGCCAATATGTTTGAACCAAAAGATGCCCTAACCACAAGTCAGTTCTTTAATTGAGGGCAAAAGGCAAAAGTATCTGTTCCACTCATAAAATTACATTCGAAAAGGCCATTAAAGCCAAAAGAACAAAAAAAAAAAATTGCAGATCTTCAATTCTTGCAGTTGGATCTGTCACAGAAATCAGAATTCACCTCTAATTTAGGTCCCCTGTAGAGGGCAAAGATAATTATGGGTTACGATATGAAGTGGACAGTTTTGAAAATGATCCGCTGCTAAAAAAAGAGCTTAACCTTTTGAAAAGTGTATTTAGGGGAGAATCCGTTCTTCACGTAAATAGTGGACAGCTAATAGCTCAGATCTCCGAGGGAAAATTTAAATAGCCTTATTAAGCTAATAGAAGATCTAATGCAATCGGATCTTCGCCTCATTAGCAAACTGGTCAGGAACAAGGAAGACGGATGTTTTCGGAAGTCTGCAAACAGTTGTCGAGAAAAGGATTTTCAAGAAGCAAAAGCCTTCCTAGAGTTTTAGAAAAACAAATCTCTGTAAATAAATTAATCTCTAATACCGGGAGGAAAAGTCATTTGGATGGTGCCTATTTTCTCTGTTGCTTGAATTTGGAAGCTAGCTGTCAACCTCCAAATATGCATTTTGAAACATTATTTCAGCCCTTGCTATTCCAAGGAGCTACCAAAATAAAAAAAATAATAATAAACTCCAAAGCTCAGTAACTTTGTTGATCTGCTAGTCTCAACTCTCTACCAGCCTGCTAAAGGGACATATTACTGTTGCCTAGGAAGACATCAATCAGATGCAGGTTGAAGGAAACATGTCGAGGTGTTTTCCTGTCCCAGCAAATTACTTTCTCTGCCAGTCTATCGTGCCACTAATTGGCAGACAGAGGAAGGAGCTTGGGACTATAAAAGGGGCCTTTGCTGCTGATGTCCCCTTCCCCATTTATGGAACTGAAGGATGAATGCACAGTCGGTTGTTCTTTCAACCGATCTGTCGTATTTATTAATTTTTGGACAAACACCCCGCATTTTGAATAGAATAGATAAAATAGAATTCTTTATTGGCCAAGCATGGTTGGACACACAAGGAATTTGTTTCCGGTGCATAAGCTCTCAGCGTACATACAAGTAATAGTGATAATCATGATCATATACAACATGAAAATACATTCATCAGAAATCGTGAAATACAACACTTCATCCTAAATCATAAGATGCAACACTTAGTTTGCATCAAGGGCTAACTTATGTAGAATATATATTCTCTGTATTCAAGTTTATTATTTTTTTTACATTAAAATTTCTTAATCTATAGGGCTGTAAATGTAGAAAAGCTCTGTGAAATAATTTATATTCATGTTTCCCCAAACTAATAGATAGCCAAAACTAACATTTGCTTGTCTGGTTAGATTAGGAAAGTGATGTTCTCAGCGTGGAGCATTCGATTCAGGGGGTCTTCAAACTTGGCCCTTTTATGACTTGTGGACTTCAACTCCCAGAATTCCTCAGCCAGGCACACTGGCTGAGGAATTCTGGGAGTTGAAGTCCACAAGTCATAAAAGGGCCCAGTTCGAAGACCACTATTCAGTTTGAACCCAAATGCCACATTTTGCTAAAAGCATAGCCTACTGAATACACTCCTGCTATTTAAAACAATTAACTATGTTCTGTTGTTGTGCACTGATGGCCAGCTCCACTAAACAATGTGGTTTCAGTGAGACTTAGTAAATGCAAAGAAATAGACAAACAATAAAGCATTATGGATCTTTAAAACTTCATTGGTAACTCAGTTTGCTAAACCCACCTTACTGAAGCAGATCAAACTGGGAGACTCCAGTTACAGATGTAAAGCCCATTGGAAGGGAGGTGTAACTTCAGAAGAATCCTAGATCTGTTGTGTTCTTGACCATAAGGGCTTTAAGAGATGAGATCTCAACCAGCTTAGTTCTTTCATGGAGACTTTTTCCCCAGCTAAGTTAAAGTGTTGTCCATCCACTTGCGGGCTAACACGGGACCATGCCAGCAAGAAACCCATTGGTGATTTCCATCCTGTATCTCTCCCAGTCCTTGAAGTTACCTGAGTTCTTTCCAAGAAGATTGGTAACAAAACCTCACAGATGTTACCTTCTTCCAGGCGGGCCTTGGGCAGGGTCAGAATAAAGGGAAAATGCAATTTTAGTAGCAAGACAGCTAAGGGCAATTTAAGCCTGGGTCCGATTCCTTCATTGGCTGGGGACATGATGAAAACAATATAATCAAGATTCAGTAAAGGGAGGAGGAGGAGGAGGAGGAGGAGGAGGAGGAGGAGGAGGAGAAGGAGAAGAAGAAGAAGAAGAAGAAGAAGAAGAAGAAGAAGAAGAAGAAGAAGAAGAAGAAGAAGAAGAAGAAGAAGAAGAAGAAGAAGAAGAAGAAGAAGAAGAAGAAGAAGAAGAAGAAGAAGTTGTGCTACAATTGAATAATAATAATATCCACAAATACAAAATTAAAAACATAAATGTAAAAGTAAGGACTCTCTGCATTTATGCAAAAACTCTTTAGTGTTTGCTCTGATGTAGATTGATAGATTATTTTACACGGAGTGATTAGAAGGAAAAAAAAAAGGCCTGTCTTCTCAAGAAGCTGAAGCAAATTCATATATA
The DNA here is from genome assembly GCA_023970755.1 of Azemiops feae. Taxonomy (NCBI): domain Eukaryota; kingdom Metazoa; phylum Chordata; class Lepidosauria; order Squamata; family Viperidae; genus Azemiops; species Azemiops feae. The sequence goes on from JALGBA010002477.1 coordinate 4,783, forward strand.
ATCTTCAGCCATTTATGTAAATTTTCTAATGGAGTTTTATTCATCGGTTGATTCATTTATTCAACCTCTGAGTCAGTCTGACATTAAAAGCACTGTAAATATGACACGATGCCTTGAAAATGAAGCACACATATAATGTAAACTGGCAAAGCAGAAAAAAATTGAAAGCAACCATAGACAAACTTTTTTCAATATATTGAAAAATGGGAAATTTTTTTTTTTAAAAAAAACATGAAAATTAAAATTGATTTGTTACTTCATAGCAAGTTAAGGGAAATTAAGTGATCATTTGAAAGTCTTTTTTTTCCTCTCTACATGTAAAGAGGGCTGGATTGTCTCAGCAAGATACTGTATCTCCAGATCTATTCTTCCTTAGAAGCATGTACCAGAGGTGCTTTTTCAAGAGGCAACTGGATTTTCTTTGTTTTTCCTTGAAGATATTTCATTTCTCATCCAGGATTCTTCTTCGGAACGAAACGTCTTCAAGGAAAAACAAAGAAAGTTCAATTACCTCTTGAAAAAACAGCTTTGGACAACCATGACCTGGATGACTAAGAATCACCATGGACACTTAGAAGGATATCTTCAAGGAGTTGCTTCTCTTCCCACAATGGATGGTCAACATATGATGGATGGATGCATGGATGTATGGACAATAGATGGATTTTATAATCTTTTCAAAACACAGATGAGCAGCTGAAACACCCCATGCCCTGCCTCAGATAAGAGAACCGTCCTTCTATAACCCATTATTTACTAAAGCTAAGGCTGTTTGCTTGGTGGTCACCATAACCTAGGTAGACTTTTTCAATATTTTAAAACTATTAATAAATCTATCCCAGCTGCCTGCAGATAAGCCAGAAGCATCTTAGCGTATGGATATGTCTTCTGAAAGACTCAGCGATCTTTCTTTTATTCTGGAAAATGTGAGTTTGGGAAATTCAATTGGAACTTATAAAGGGTCATGTGGTAGAACATCTCAAAGTTTTTAGGCACTCTAAACCACATGTAGCCACAGAAATAAACATTCTTTAAAAAGGTGACCTACAACTACATTCTCTTCTAACTGTATGGTTCTGTCCAGTGGTGGGATTCAAATATGTGAACAACCGGTTCTCTGTGTGGATGCTGCTTCCGGAAGTCCATTCTGGGCCTGGGCAACAAAAAATTAGCTACCGGTTCTGCCGAACTGGTGCAAACCGGCTGAATCCCACCACTGGTTCTGTCTAATTTCTATTGAATAGTGCTACTGGATGTAGATTTCCCAAAGTCTAGAATAAATTGGCAGTTTCTGCCTTGGCTAAAAGATACATATGACAAAGTTGAAAGGTTCAGATTTTGAAGAGAATCCTTTTGGTGGGTAACAATCCCCATGTTCCTAGCATTCTGTTTAAAATTCCCCACCCACTTTTAAGTAATGATTCATTGGTTCTTAGAATAGAATCTGATTCATGTCTTTTGATCTGACCTACTGTGGGGTGTATAAACAAGAGAAACAGCATGCATGATTCTGATGGAGGAGCTGCTTTAGCCAAAAAGCACATTAAGATTTTTTCCAGGAAAAAAAACAAAACAAAGAACAGCAAGTTTTTATTATTATTATTATTTGTAATGGTGCCAACTTCCAAAGTAGCTGACTCAAGTTAAAAAAAATCTTCTGAGTCTCTATTGCTTTTCTGGAGCACTTTTTGTTTTTGTTTTTTTTAAGGAAGAGTCCTTGGTCTTCTTTCCAGTCTGATAATGTGCTTTTTGAAGACAGCATAGGTATCACAAAGAAGAGGGAGTCACGTTATTCTCCAAAGCACCTGAAGGCAGGACAAGAAGCAACTGATGGAAACTAATCAAAGAGAGAAGCAACCTAGAACTAAGGAGAAACTTCCTGACAGTGAGAACAATTGACCAGTGGAACGACTTGCCTCCAGAAGTTGTGAATGCTCCAACACTGGAAGATTTTAAGAAGAGATTGGACAACCATTTGTCTGAAATGGTATAAGGTTTCCTGCCTGAGCAGGGGGTTGGACTAGAAGACCTCCAAGGTCCCTTCCAATTCTGTTATTCTGTTAATATTATGACCAAGAGGAACATAAAGGTATTACACTTTTAAATACTGGAGTGATGTTGTCATTCAGTCAAACTTAGGACTTAGCTTCATCTCCCTAGCTTGTATTAGACAGAGACAGACAGACAGACAGACAGACAGACAGACAGACAGAGATAAAATTTCCCCTTGATTTTCAAAGAAAGGTAGCGTTGTAGGGCAATTTAATTTGGATGCTCCTTTGAGTAAGCCATCTTCTTGCCATCTGTGAATGGAAGGCAGGCTTTTTCAAAAGATCTCTGCTCGTAATGCCAGGAAATGACATTTTGGATTCCAGAAAGCTTGAGAGAATCCTTCGCAATTACAGCAGAGAATTATCTCTCCTAAAAAGTCTTGTCTGAAGGCAGCAAAACAAAATGGCAGAGATATAGTTTATCTCATTTGCCACACGCTCTGTCACTTTGCAGTCATAAAAGTTCCGCTCCCTCCCTGGAAGCAGACTTAAAAATGAGTGAATAGGTTTGCAAGGGAAAATTTGCAAAATGCTTTGACTTGCAAATAAATAAATGAATGCTTGTAATTCAGAAGAGTCACTGTTTTTCCTTTCCCATCTCATTCATATATGAAAATGAAAATGAACATGCAAGAATGTATAATTTATAGTTCTGTATTTCCCTATTTATGTCCTTTTACATTTGAAGAATGTAAAATTTGAGACCAGTGATTCAATTTCACAGAATTCCAGTTGAACCATAATATTAAAGCAGAATGCATATCAAAGCAAGTACCCCGCTTAAAAGCAAAATATTGTTTTGCGCAAGATAAAATAACTTCTAATAAATGAATTTCTATATTTCTGGCTTGATATCTTTTTTTTTTTTTTGCTTCTATAAACAATCAAGGTAGCTTAAAATAAGTTCTGTACGTATAATGAACTGTAGCAATAAAATCAGTTTAATTAAAATTTAAATCAGAAATTAAAATCAATAGCAATAAATTATCATTACCACATTTTAATGTCATTATAAATATCATTATTTTTTTTTGCACAATCAGGGAACGCTAAATGCAACAAGGTTACACAAGAGCAGAATGTCAAAACTTTTCTGGACCAGCTTTTCCCTCTTCATAGTTTGGTTAACTCTTTGATATTGTAGCCCATAGTAATTGTCAGAAGAACCATTTGCTATTTTTTTACTTGATTAACTTAGTTCCAGCTTGACTGTTAATTATCTAGTGGAGAGGCTGATTCACAGTCCATTATGGATTCTGTTGATGTTTTAAGGGAAGATGGACACAGTATAAAAAATAAAATATATTTTGATATAAAACTTCTCACATAAACTTGTCCTAACTTACTAAATAAACTTTTTTAAAAAAATCTGGAATCCAGAGTTGATGTAATTTAATTGGATTGGATTGCCATCAGATCTGAAATTAAATATGAGTCAGCCGTGTGCTGCAGCTGCCAAAAAAGCCAACACAGTACTAGTCTGCATTAACAGAGGGACAGAATCAAGATTACGTGAAGTATTAATACCACTTTACAATGCCTTGGTAAGGCCACACTTGGAATACGGCATCCAGTTTTGGTCACCATGATGTAAAAAAGATGTCGAGACTCTAGAAAGAGTACAGAGAAGAGCAACAAAGATGATCAGGGGACTGGAGGCTAAAACATATAAGGAACAGTTGCTGGAATTGGGTATGTCTAGTTTAATGAAGAGAAGGACAAGGGGGGACATGATAGCTGTCTTCCAATCTCTCAGGGGCTGCCCCAAAGAAGAGGAAGTCAAGCTATTCTCCAAAACACCTGAAGGCAGGAGAAGAAGCAATGGATGGAAACTAATCAAGGAGAGAAGCAACCTAGAACTAAGGAGAAACTTTCTGACAGTTAGAACAATTAACCAGTGGAACAACCTGCCTCCAGAAGCAGTGAATGCTCCAACACTAGAAGGTTTTAAGAAGAGACTGGACAGCCATTTGTCTGAAATGGTGTAGGGTTTCCTGTCTGAGCAGGGGGTTGGACTAGTTGACCTCCAAGGTCCCTTCCAACTTTATTATTATTATTATTGTTATTGTTATTGTTATTGCTATTGCTATTGTTATTGTTATTGCTATTGCTATTGCTATTGCTATTGCTATTGTTATTGTTATTGTTATTGTTGTTGTTGTTGTTGTTGTTGTTGTTGTTGTTGTTATTATTAAACATAGAATCAGATCATGCCTCCTTCAGATTTAAAAGCTCTAGTTTAAACTGAATTTTATTTTATTTTATTCGAAAAGCCGGGTTCCTAACTACACCGATGAGCTGCAGTCTCATAACCTGACCACATTACAGATGCTACCCACTGGTTGAAGCCATTCTGCCTGCTAGCAGAACATTCAGGGGCAGGATATCTCTTTTAATAAAGATGCATCGTTTATGCAGCAATTATGTAGGGAAGTCTACAAACCATCCAGCTAGTTGGCAGCATCTCCATGACCTTGGCTAAAGAAAGTCTGGGATGAAAGAGCTCCAGGAAATTGTAGGACTATCGATCAGACTTGGAAGCTGTAACATTGTCCCAGCAGAAGGGAATGGCAAACCATTTCCTTATTACTGCCATAAAAGTTCATAAAAGTGCTAGGATTCAACTCAAAGGAGACCCTTTAGTCAGTTAAAAAGCCAAACAATTAATAAAGAGGTCTCGCAGCAGAGCAAATAAAGTCAAAAGCTGCACAATTTCGGGAAACCAAAGCTACAGAGAAGTCCAAAGTGTCATGAGCCAATGGCATCAAATGAATACAATGTTGACTGATTGACTCTTATGCCCAGCCCCTAAAGTAGAGGTCTTCAAACTTGGCCCTTTTAGGACTTATGGCCTTCAACTCCCAGAATTCCTCAGCCAGCGTGCCTGACTGAGGAATTCTGGGAGTGGAAGGCACAAGTCACAAAAGGGCCAAGTTTGAAGACCCCGGCCCTAAAGCTTGCTTTGATCAGAAGCATGTACACATTAGTGTTGCTATGTCTCTGTTTTCTACACTAGTTGATTCTAGTGCAGCCCAATGTTTGTCAGAATCTATTTAGACTTCACTTGATGCTTTGTGCTTGAGATGTGATGAATCATCATAATATAGATACAATGGACTTGGACTTGAGGTCTTCCGTGTCAGATTTTTCCTGCCCAATGTTTGAAAACATACCTTGAGCTATCTCTTCTGCCCTGAGTATCTTGGAACAGAGATATGGCATAATTCCCAGTAGGATAAACAAGGATAGGGGATCTCCTAGCAACAAAGGTTTCTTAAAACCATTCTTGTGGAAAATTGCTTTGATCCCAGAAGCGCACCTCTCTCTTCTGATCTGCTTTCCCTCAAATACACAAAAAAAATTTAGTTGCATGGACATGAAGAAGCAAATAACTTCACATTTGCTGCATTGTATAGCATTATGGATTATACTCCATGCCTGTCAAAGCATCAACTTTAGTTGGGAAGTTCCTGCTTTCTGGAGTTCTCTGGAAAGCAGCTCATCTGAAAACCAGCTGGTTGGGTATTTTGAGGTTTTTTTTTTCTAAATTATTATTGCATTTATAAATAGATAAAGCATTAAGAGATGCTATTGGTGGCTGAATGGCAGGCCAAATTTAGATATATTTGTGAAAATTTTCTGAAGGCCGCTGGTGGTAGCATCAATAGTGCTATTTGAATTTCAGTTGAATTTCAGTTGAATGTATATGTGCTTAGTTGACTAATGAAGAAAGAAAGAGACTTCTTACACACGTTATGACTGGAAGACAAGTGGAGATGTTGGGGAAAAACCTGTTGCATCTGGACTGCATAGGTGTGTCACTGAACTTCTTCGGGGTAGTTTCTGTTGAGAAGTGAAGGCGTTTCTTCAGAAGAAATGGGAAGACAAGCAACGTGGCTTCTTTTCTTGTAGAATTGAGGATTCTGTTGAAGGAAAAGTCTTCCTCAGAGTTCAGTCCAAGCCGGGAATAAACAACATGGTGATTGCTTTAGAAAGAAGGTTGCAGTTTATTGAAGAGGAGAGCCAGACAGGAAGATGGCTCTGGAAGAAAAAAAGAAAGAGACCACATATAGTAAGGAGTGGGTTTTATACCCTCTTGGGCATTTATTTGGAGTTGTTTTCTGTTCCTGTTTGAGGCTTTGTATTTCCTGTGTCATGTATTTTGAGCTGTGTCCCTTTGGCATCTGTGGGTTAATCCTATTATGTCCTGTCCTAGAGTTTGGGTGGGGTATGTAGATTTTAGGTGTCTTTGTCTTCCTAAGCTTCTAGCTGGGGGCCTCCAACCTTCCTGAATGGATTATTTACATCTGCATTTCTACACAACTGGTTTCTGCTTGGGGGAGGGAGACTTGGGGCTATTAAGAAAAACGGGGCATGCTTTTCTGCCTCTTTAAGATCCTTTGGGGAAATATAATATTCTGCCCTTTTAATATTTCCTTCTCTGGGGTGGGGGGAGGCTGACTTCCCACAATTCCATACTGCTTGGTCAAGCAATATCAGAAAAGTGACTTTCAGAGCTTTTCACAGGCCTGTTTTTATATTTTGGAATGCCATTTGTTTTCCTGTGATTTGTCCAGGACATAAAAGACATATTGGTACATCAGTGAGCGATTTGTGACATCTTCAATAACTGGGACATGAGAAGACCTCCAAGGTCCCTTCCAGCTTTATGATTCTATTAAAATCTAGATTTGATTAAACATGCAAGATTATTTCATTGTTTTTTTTCTCTTTTGGCACTTAGCACTTGTTAATTTGCTTTAGCCATATGGTCTAACACCTGTTAGAGAGTAAGAATGTTTTGATCAAGTCTTTGCTTATGATAGAGTTTGAGATACAATAATCACGTGTTTGCTTATGATACAATACATTTTGAAGGGAGCCAGGCAACTAGGGTCTATCAGCCTAAGTTCTGCTATTTGAAAAGCGGAAACACCTGTTGTGATTCCGTGCCAGCCTGTGATCCCGGTAGTTGAGTCTGGGGAATCAGAGGAGGAGGAGGAGGAGGGGCCTGGAGAGCCATCAGAGTCAGAGGGAGGCTCTGATGAGCTGCAGGACTTACAAACTAATGAAGAGGCTGGTCCATCCACTCGTGATCAAGCTGAGAGCCAGCTGTGCTGGGAAGCTGAGTCGGACTCGGAGGAAGCACAGCTGTAAGACCTCAGAGATGCTTGTAAATGTAGATAGGTCACAAGAGTAGGACAGAGGGAGGCAATGGGATGACTCCAGGGAAAGAGGAGAAAGCAGTGAGAAGCCATGCCTTGGGGGCTGCGTAACAAAAAGGGAATGTGTGGGCAGGGCTGTTTGCTGGAGGCAACCATTTGCCAAGAACTTTTTCAGTATTCCAGATGTGGCCTTACAAAGGCTTTATAAAGCAGTACTAATCCTTCATGTGATTTTGACTCTATGCCTCTGTTTATACAACCAAGGATTTTATTAGCTTTTTTTGGCTGCTGCTACACACGGCTGGCTCATAGTCACATAGTCACTGTTCAGATACATTTTCTTCTGAGACCATGATTATGCTTTTGCACTGACTGATTGTATACATTAAAAGGCACCAGCCAACATATTATCATGTTTCATGTTAAATTGAGACACAAAGGCTTGAAGCACGAGGCAGGTTCAAATCAAATGATCTTAGATTTTTTCCAGTTGCTGCACGGATGATCGAAGGAAGATACATCTGCAAGCAATTTTCTTGGACTAGTTTTGCAATGTCCCATAGCTTTATCATCGGGAGATTTTTTCTATTTTAGTGCCTAATGCTGAAACATTAAGGCAATATTGCATAAAAGCTTTTCAATTCTCCTTTAACCTTGGAGATGCATATTGTTCACCGCCTTGGAGCTTGATTATTAATCCAGATGCACAGGCAATTTAATGGTAGGATTTTGTTCCTATTTTTTTATTTAAGAGACCTAATCTGTTTTTGGTTTTTTGTTTCAAAAAGAACAACCCCTCAAAGTCTTATTCACCATCGACTTATTTATCTCCCCAGCTTTAAACAGAATGCAAAGAGCACATTCTGAAATATGACTAACAAATGTATTATTTGTGTGCAATTTTTTAAAAATTAACATATGCAATATCAACAGGCAGAAACAAATTACTCGGCAAGCAGAGAGAGATGCAAAAATGCAACTCATGTTTTTGATTTGTGTTTCTGGAAGTGAAAAAAAAAAAGGACTTATATTTTCAGCATGGCTGAGTCCAATGACCTCGAGGTTATAAAAGCGTGCTATTCTGCCTTCCACTGTATCAGGGTGATGTCATCTTCATTATACGCTCATATGCTCGGAATTCAAGGAAGAAGCAAATTTAGCTTAGCTTAGTTCTCTCTTTTATTATCACTGTCACAGGAGTTATATCTTGCCTCCTAAAATGGCTTTCTTAGAAAGCCTGCATTTGTGTTTATAGAAACCACCTCACCGATTCTTAACACAAGATCCCAGTTTTCCTTTATATTTCTCCATCTGGTTAAAAAATATGCCTAGATTTTTCAACATTGAGAGTACTTTTGGAATTTAAAGGGGAAAAAAAAACCCTGCTCCCTCTTCTTTGGGGCAGCCCCTGAGATATTGGAAGACTGCTATTCATTCCCCCCTCGTCCTTCTCTTCATTAAACTAAACCAGGGGTAGGCAACCTTGGCTCTTTTATGACTCGTGAACTTCAACTCCCAGAATTCCTGAGCTGGCTCAGGAATTCTGGGAGTTGAAGTCCACAAGTCATAAAAGAGCCAAGGTTGCCTACCCCTGAACTAGACATACCCAATTCCAGCAACCGTTCCTTATGTTTTAGCCTCCAGTCCCCTGATCATCTTTGTTGCTCTTCTCTGCACTCTTTCTAGAGTCTCTTCTTAAAAACTTCCACTGTTGGAGCATTCACAGCTCCTGGAGGCAGGTTGTTCCACTGGTTAATTGTTCCCCCTGTCATGAAGTTTCTCCTTAGTTCTAAGTTGCTTCTCTCCTTGCTTAGTTTCCATCCGTTGCTTCTTGTCCTGCCTTCGGGTGCTCTGGAGGATAGCTTGACTCCCTCTTCTTTGTGGTAGCCATTTTTTTCATTTTTATACAAATGAAATATAATTTAATTTATATAATTCACAAGTGCTATCTCTGTTGCTATTTTTAATGGAAATGAGATGAGGTTTAACTTCTTCTTCTGAAGGAAGAGGCAGATAATTTGACGAATCTGCCAGATTTGAGGAGGGAGGTCTTTGACATCAAATTGCAGCTTTGGGAATTTTACTTATAAATAGTTCTATCGATCTCCACTTATCTGCACTGCAGGAGAGGCTCTCCCAGATGATTTGCCCAATTTCATGGTTATTTGGTTTCATTATAAAAATTATATATATATATATATATTTGAGCCCTAGAGCTATAATTTGCAATTTGCTCTTTCCTGTTCCTTCCCGTTGTTTATTTAGGATGAGAACGGCCAATGAGAACTTTATTGGTTTGTGAAACGCTGCCTTTTTTTTTATTAAGACCAAGACCCAAATTAAATAGGGTTTAATTCTCAAAAGTCTGTTTTAAGTTGTTTGGAAATAGATTTGCAATACAATCTGATGTACGATGGAGAAAATATAAACCCAGCTAATGAGATAAACACAGCTAATAACGTCAATGATCTGTGGGTACAGTGCTTTTGCATTTAAGATGTTAATCCAATGTGTGATGTGCGTGCGTTTGCGGCTAATTGGGTGTGACTTTGTGCATGATTTTTAGACTTTGCTTTGGAAATACAGTGAATAGTACACCACATTTTTCTAAACAACCAAACCTAGGAACTCCCTGCTGCTAGAATTTTATTACCGCTTTAGCAATATGGGACTAGCATCAATTGCAGTACATTAAGTCACAAAACTTAGGTCATTCGTAGTATAATGGAAGAATTCAGTCTTGTCAAGGCAAAACTACCCATACTGTGAAACAGATAAAATATGCTCATTGTTGGTTGTAGGAACTTTTCATCTGCCACAGTATTTTACGTCCAGATTAGGCTGCTTCCTAACTTTTTGCCAAGTGACATGCAAAGATTTTGGAGCAGAAACCTAGTCAGTTTTCTAGGATATCCTGTATTGGTTACTGCAGGAAGAGAGGAAGAGGAGGAGGGGGAAGGGGAGAAGGAACAAGGAGAAGGAGGAGCAGCAGGAGGAGGAAGGAGGGGGAGGGGGGAGGGGGGGGAGAGAAGGAAGGAGAAGGAGAAGGGAGGAGGAGGAAGGAGGAGGGGGAGGGGGAGAAGGGAGAAGGGAGAAGGAGAAGAAGAAGAGGAGGAGGAGACGGAGGGAGGGAGGAGGAAGGGAAGGAAGAGGAGGAGGGGAGAGGGGGTGGAGAAGAAAGAAGGAGGAGAAGGAGGAGAAGGAGGAAGGAAGGAAGGAAGAGAGGAGGGGAGAGGGGAGGGGGAGGGAGAGAAGAAAGGAGAAGAAGGAGAAGAAGAAGGAAGGAGGGAGGAAGGAAGGAAGGAAGGAAGAGGAGGAGGGGAGAGGGGGAGGGAGAGAATAAAGAAGGAGAAGAAGGAAGGAAGGAAGGAGAAGAAGGAGGAGGAGGAACGAAAGAAGGAAGGAAGGAGGGAGGGAGGGAGAGAAGGAAGGGAGGGGGAGTGAGAGAAGGAAGGAGAAGAAGGAGGAAGAGGAGAAGGAAGAAAAAGGAGGAAGGAGGAAGGAGGAAAACAATGACACCACAAAACAGCATAACTGTGGAAACATTTTTACTGGTTTGCGCAAGTGCCATCTGACCCTAAAGAAGGAATATGGAATAATTCTCTACTGACCAATTTTGCTGGCTTGGTCAAATTTTAATCTGTCCTCAGTTTCGAGATACTTTACTTGGAAAGAAACCCTGACTGAATTCTGAAATTTGCCCTGAGATGCACAGAACCATTTCTGAGAACAATTGTGGGTCTCCTAAAGCAACAATCGATAAACTGACCAGTAACGTTTCTTGCATCCTTGTCCCAGAGAGGTCGCTTGCTTTAGGCAAAGTCACCATAGCAACCTTGAATCAACTGATCGGTTAACAAGGGGTAAAAAAAAAAAAAAGAGCAAGTTGGTTTTCAAGAAGATAAGAGTATGAACAATGAAAATAATAATTTTAAAAAGAGGCAATTCTTGGTTTTTAGGACAGCTGCCAATTAATCAACCTCTGCTCAGGTCTGATCGAAGTTTCATTCATTCTGAACGTGAGCAGGCCTTGCCTGTCTGTCAAAGGGGGGAAAAAGGAAGAAACACAATCCTTGCTAATGAAACTCACAAATACACTCCAGCCCTCGGCATTGAAAAGCATTTAAAAGAACGAATTCTTCATTATTTGATACGGAGAAGGTCTGGGACAAGATGTTGAGACTCTAGAAAGAGTGCAGAGAAGAGCAACAAAGATGATCAGGGGCCTGGAGGCTAAAACATATAAGGAACAGCTGCTGGAATTGGGTATGTCTAGTTTAATGAAAAGAAGGACTAGGGGTGACATGATAGCAGTAGTCCAATATCTCAGGGGCTGCCACAAAGAAGAGGGAGTCAAGCTGTTCTCCAAAGCACCTGAAGGCAGGACAAGAAGCAACGGATGGAAACTAACCAAGGAGAGAAGCAACCTAGAACTAGGGAGGAAGTTCCTGACAGTGAGAAAAATTAACCAGTGGAACCACCTGCCTCCAGAAGCGGTGAATGCTCCAACACTGGAAGTTTTTAAAAAGAGACTGGACAGCCATTTGTCTGAAATGGTATAGGGTTTCCTGCCTGAGCAGGGGGTTGGACTAGATGACCTCCAAGGTCCCTTCCAACTATTCTATTCTATTCTATTCTATTCTATTCTATTCTACTCTACTCTACTCTACTCTACTCTACTCTACTCTACTCTACTCTACTCTACTCTACTCTACTCTACTCTACTCTACTCTACTCTACTCTACTAGTCTCCAGAAGCTGTGAATGCTCCAACACTGGGAGTTTTTAAGAAGAGACTGGACAGCCATTTGTCTGAAATCGTATAGGGTTTCCTGCCTGAGCAGGGGGTTGGACTAGATGACCTCCAAGATCCCTTCCAACTTTATTATTATTATCTTTTATTCATTAGACATGAACCTCAGTCAACTGAACATTCAAATTGGCTGGTGCTGATGGTTGACACGGGTTGCTACCAGCATCCTAGGTGTCCACCAGGTACCTCGTCGTTGTTATTATTATTATTATTATTATTATTATTATTATTATTATTATTATTATTATTATTATTATTATTATTATTATTATTATTATTATTATTATTATTATTATTATTATTATTATTATTATTATTATTATTATTATTATTATTATTATGCTGCCGGAGCAAAAAGAAAGTTTATCAGGAGCTGTCCATGGTCTGTATGCGAAATAATAATCATAAAAAAAAGAGGTTCAATGTGTGGGGTGTGAACTTTTTCTTCACCCTCCACCAACATTCCCTGTGGTTAGAAATCAGAGATAAGTTATAGAGAAACTTTTAGGTAATTATGGGAGATCAGAGGATGTTTGATCTCTTGGCAGTGAAATGGGACGTGCTATTTTGTACTCCCCCCCCCAATGGTAACTAGTAGGCGGTGTCAGAACCACAGGGCATCTGTTTCAAACAGGTACAGTAGTAAAGGAGATACGTGTGCTTTTTAACGTAGGATGAAACCAGGTAACTAAAATAACCTACGCCAAAAATGAATCCCCCCCCCCAGAAATGCAACAGCCCCAGTTAAAAACCCTAGTAAAACCCTAGTGAGACCACACCTGGAATACTGCAGCCAATTTTGGTCACCATATCACAAAAAAGATGTTGAGAGTTTGGAAAAAATTCAGAGAAGAGCAACTAAGATGATCCAAGGCCTGGAGACTAAAACATACAAAGAAGGGCTACAGGACTTGGGTTTGGCTAGTCTAAAGAAAAGAAGAAATAGGGGAGACATGATAGCAGCGTTCCAGTATCTGAGGGGCTGCCACAAGGCAGAGGGGGCCAGGTTGTTCACCAGAGCACCAGAGGGAAGGACGAGAAACAATGGTTGGAAACTGATCAAGGAGAAAAGCAACCTGGAATTAAGGAGAAACTTCCTGACAGTGAGGACAATCAACCAGTGGAACAGCTTGCCTCCAGAAATCGTGGGCACTCCATCACTGGAGGTTTTTAAGAAGAGACTAGACAATCACTTGTCTGAGATGGTATAGGTTCTCCTGCTTGAGCAGGGGGCTGGACTAGAAGACCTCCAAGGTCCCTTCCAGCTCTCTTCTCTTCTCTTCTCTTCTCTTCTCTTCTCTTCTCTTCTCTTCTCTTCTCTTCTCTTCTCTTCTCTTCTCTTCTAGTCTAGTCTAGTCTAGTCTAGTCTAGTCTAGTCTAGTCTAGTCTAGTCTCCTATCCCCTATATATTCTCTTCTCTTCTCTTCTCTTCTCTTCTCTTCTCTTCTCTTCTCTTCTCTTCTCTTCTCTTCTCTTCTCTTCTCTTCTCTTCTCTTCTCTTCTCTTCCCTTCCCTTCCCTTCCCTTCCCTTCCATTCCATTCCATTCCATTCCATTCCATTCCATTCCATTCCATTCTATTCTATTCTATTCTATTCTATTCTATTCTATTCTAAATTAGTATATGCCTCTGAATATTGACTCTGTTTGGTTAGAAGACATTGCTAAAAAAAAGCTGGCTAGGATTATTTTGCTTGTAAAAACGCGACAGCAGAATCACAGATGTGGAATTTGATGTTAAAACTTACAAGGGAATTGGGAGATAAAATGTTAGAACATTAGAACATAGTAAAAACAAGGTTTTCTTTTCTCGGTTCTGAGTCTAGTTTTGGAAGGTAAAGCTTTGATTTGATCGAAATACGAGCTGCATTAGCTGTAATTCAATACAGGATTATGGATGCTTTCGTTGGGAACAATGCTTTTGAATACATAGGATTTCTTTATAACTAAACCTGTATTTAGAATGCCTTCTATGTCTCTGGCCCTCATTATTTTAGCTATGTTTTATACTACAATTGCAAATGTATATATATATATATATTCCGGTTCGAATTTAATTTCTTTCTCATTGGCTCTACAAATATTAGCATCAGCTCAAATGATTTGCATTAAATTCCATGAAAAAAAATCACAGGCTAAGTCAAATCTCAATAAATGGACTTCTAATATTTTTGTGTGAGAACAAATGGAAGTCTGTATAATGGATCTGTTGATTGACCAGCATCCTTTCTGTTGTCAATTGCTTGGCTGGAAATGAAGGACAATGAGAACAGCTGAAATTTTTTCTATGTTCCAAATCAACAGAAAAGGCAAAAAAGAGAAAAAAAAGTGGTTAAGAACTATAGATGAATCTATTATTCCTATAGTATGGCACCCAGGAAACAAATGGAAGTGTGCAGTTAAATTCGTTATTTTCAGTAAGAAAATAAAGGATACTTTGGTCTTCATTGACACAACGAAACAAGAGCAGAATCTTCGAGTAACTAGTACAGAAACGAATATATAGAACTTTATTTATTAAAAATTACATTGCTCCCTTTCCCTCCCATCCCAAGTTGCCCCTTCTGGAATTTGCAAAATACAGTTAAATAGAGGATAACGTAAAGCTAACGTAACAGAAGCTAAAAGCATCATGTAAAAAGAATATTAGCAAAAATTATCTGGTTATAAAAATATTACAAATCTTGGGCATTCAACATGATTTTAGTTAATTGAAAAGATTAAAAAAAAAAAAAACAGAAGCCACACACACATACACAAACTTCCTAAGAATTTTTCATACAAATATTCTACTATAAAGAAAGCACTGGTTGAAGGTCTCCTCCCCTTACTTCATGTTTAATGAAATCAACCCGAGTATAAAATTCTGTGACTGTAAATCCTAGTTTAGTGGATTGAAAGGATACTTCATATAACAATACTATTTAATAGTCAGGTTCATACAATCTCTATTTTAAATTCAGGTTCTCTATTTCTATCATTATCCTGGATATGATTTCCTCTACAATAAATCAATTTCTCAACTTATCTGGTTATAATGATCTTAGCTCTTATTCTGTCTGCCTGCAGTTTAACAAAAGAAGTCATTTTAAAATCATGTTATTGTTCCTTGAATATCTTTGTTAAGCAATGTATCCCTTCTGGCGCACCAAACGTTATTTTTCATTAACCTTACTGAGAAATATCTTTGTGTTCAGATTATGCATTACCTACCCTTTTGTTCAAACTCAACAAGATCATTTGATGATTTGCCGGCAAGATATATTTGCTCACTATTTGTCTAAAGAGGTGTCAGTCATCAAGAGATCACTGAAGAGAGAAGAAGGAACTTTTACAATTCGACTTCAAAAATTCACTTTAATAAGCACACAATCAAATTACACTATGAAAAGAAGCTGACTTACGTAATGAGGAATGCAAAGTCAGGATTAATGTCTTAGATCCCATTGTTTTTTTTAAAAAAAGCTCTTTTATCTTAACGTGGACCGAGATGGATTCTTTCATTTCATTTTGAAACTTTCTATAACAATCACACATTTTCAAATTAAAAAGACAATGATTGCAGGAAAGTTGGGATGCATTTGGAAGTTCGTGTAAGTTTAACCTTTGTTGTCATCTGCAGAATAAATACTCTATAGATCATAGCAACAGCACTTAGACTTATATACTGCTTTACAGTGCTTTACAGCCCTCTCTAAGAGGTTTACAGAGTCAGCATCTTCCCTCCAACAATCTGGGTCCTCATTTTACCGACCTCAGAAAGATGGAAGGCTGAGTCAACCTTGAGCCAGTCAGGATCAAACTGCTGGCAGTCGGCAGAATTAGCCTGCAATACTGCATTCTAACCACTGTGCCACCATGGCGGACAGAAGGAAGGAAGGAAGGAAGGAAGGAAGGAAGGAAGGAAGGAAGGAAGGAAGGAAGGAAGGAAGGAAGGAAGGAAGGAAGGAAGGAAGGAAGGAAGGAATAGCAATAGCACTTAGACTTATATACCACTTCACAGTGCTTTACAGCCCTCTCTAAGCGGTTTACAGAGTCAGCATTTTGCCCCCCAACAATCTAGGTCCTCATTTTACTCTACATATGATGCAGACAAATCGGAAATGACTCTGATTGGAATAGTGTGAAACTCTTCACTATATTTTTGTGGCCTTGCGTTAAAGCTAACACAAAAGAATCGCCCTTCCCAACCCATATTCTTCCAAATACTGGACTATTGTAGCCAAATATGGTTGATGAGGGCGACCCAGATTGGTGTATGTCTAACCTGGTTAAGGCATCAGGCTAGAAAGCAGAAGACTGAGTTTCAGTCCCATTTTGGACATGAAGACAAGCTGAGTGGTCTTGGGCCAGACACTATCTCTAAGGCCTAGGAAAGGAGGAAATGGCAAACCACGTTTGAAAATCCTGGCCAAGAAAACCGCAGGCACTCATCGCAAAGAATTTCCACATTTTAGATAAGTGCAATGTATGGCTTCTTTTTCTAAAAAGGACTTTTTCATAACATTTCAATTTTGAAATGAGCTCTGCTGATTAGAAGGCAGTATTGCAGGCAAACTCTGCCCACAGCCTGGAGTTCGATCCTGAGGTTGACTCAGCCTTCCATCCTTCCGAGGTTGGTAAAATGAGGACCTTGTTTGTTGGGGGCAATGTGCAGACTCTGTAAAAACGCTTAGAGAGGGCTGTAAAGCACTGTGAAGCTGTATATAAGTCTAAGTGCTAATGCTATTGCTATGAAAAACATTCCCACTGCCAGCAGTTCGATCCTGATGAGGCTTAAGGTTGACTCAGCCTTCCATCCTTCCGAGGTTGGTAAAATGAGGACCCAGATTGTTGGGGGCAATAGGCTGACATTTGTAAACTGCTCAGAGACTGCTGTAAAGTACTATGAAGCGGTATATAAGTCTGCGTCAGGGGTCTTCAAACTCGGCCCTTTTATGACTCACAGAGGAGGAGGAGGAGGAGAAAGAAGAAGAAGAAGGAGAAGGAGGAGGAGGAGGAGGGAGAGGAGGATGGGAGAAAGAAGTAGAAGAAGAAGAAGAATAAAAGAAGAAGAAGAAGAAGAAAGAAGAGAAGAAGAAGAATAGAAGAAGAAGGAAAGGAGGGAGGAGGATGAAGGAGGAGGAGGAGGATAGAGAGGAGAAGGAGAAGAAGGAGAAGAAGAAAGAAGAAGAAGAAGAACGAGAGAAGAAGAAGAGAAAAGAAAAAGAGAAGAGAGGGAGGGAGGAGAGGAGGAGGGGAGGAGAGGAGGAGGAGGAGGAGGGGGAGAAGAAGAAGAAAGAAGAAGAATAAGAAGAAGAAGAAGAAGAAGAAGAAGAAGAAGAAGAAGAAGAAGAAGAAGAAGAAGAAAGAAAGAAAGAAAGAAAGAAAGAAAGAAAGAAAGAAAGAAAGAGAAAGAAAGAAAGAAAGAAAGAAAGAAAGAAAGAAAGAAAGAAAGAAAGAAAGAAAGCTTTTCTGATGGTTAGTTTAGGAAAATACTTAGGATTTAGGCCAAAGAGGGGAAAAAAGCAGAGGAGATGAAAATTAGTTCAAAGAATTTCCCCCAGCCAGCAGCTCTCCCAGCCAGAAACGTACACACACATGCCCAACATTTCAGATCATTCCATAAAACCACATCTAAAATCTTAATTACATGCAGCTCCACTATTCCTTAGACCTAGGTGTGGTTTCCCCCCCCTAAGAAGTGATGTGTCGTTTCCCATAATCCAGTTTATGCCAATGTCATTCCCACTACATATTGAACACACATAAAGCAGTTTTGAATGCTCAGCTGCCTAGAGTTGTTTAGGAGTTCAACTAACTAAGTACTTCTCCTCGTTTTGCCATGTTGCAGACTAACTTGACTGCCACTGCCTCCGTCCGTCCGTCCTGCTAATCATCCATCGTTTTTGCTCTCTAAAGGTCTGGCTTCTCTCTTTTTTTGAGGATCTCAACAATTCTGCCCACCCTCAGCCTTCCTTCCTTTCTCTCTCTCAAACCATTCGCCCTTCCTTCACCCATTGCTTTGTAATTTGATGCATTAGTGCCGTTGCACGTGCTTCTCCTTTTCTTTCGTTAATTAGATTAGCATAATAAAATGATTCGGTTTTGGGGGGGGAAAGGGGGGGCCTCCGAGAAAAAAATAATAATGGAAAACCACTTAGCCACTGTAACAGGGGATTATCACAATCGGGATTCTAGTGTTTTTGCACTCCTGCTGCGCTTTTGTGTCACCCTGCAATCTGAGAAATAAAGCAGTAGCAGTAATTCATGGGGAGCGACGCTTGTAATAGGTACACCTGCCTTATTGAAACAAGAAATTATTCAAAGGCCAAAAGTATGGTGAAAGAATATGAAGGTTAGCTAACAAAAACGGATAGGAAGTTACACCAAACTGCTACCTTTGTTTTGATTTTGACTAGAACTTCTTGTAAAGTTTTCTTTCTAAACCATTGTCAGTTCCTGGTTGTTCGTCAGCTGGATGAGAATCCAATTCTGGTGTGCAAATCATCAGGAATCAAGGATGATTCTCATTTGATTCCAGAGACAGTAAACCACCAATCCAGTAATCAGTTCTGAAGAGAATCAGGAGGAGGAGGAGGAGGAGGAGGAGGAGGAGGAGGAGGAGGAGTAAGAGTCAAACAATTCAAACATTTTGCTTTATTTTAAAATGTATGATTATAATTCTCTTTACGTCAAGTTCAATTACAGCATCTAATTTTCTTTTCTTCTAGTTATAAAAAGTATTTTGTGTTACCTTCATCCAGGATGTTCTGCCCAATTGCTGTTCTGGACTATGCCTTCTTAAATTCCAAATCTTGCTAAAAAAAATATTGCAGTAAGTTTGGGTAATTGTAATAATACCAATATCAATAAAATATCAGAAGTGCCAATAGTAATAACAATCCTACTACTTGGGTGCAATCCCAAAACAACTGGAGCACCACTTGAACACCATTGGCATTGAAAAATTCACCATCAGTCAATTGCAAAAAGGCAGCTTTATTTGGAACAGCTTACATCCTGCAACTATATCTTTAACGTCATCAAACATCAACATCTGCCTATCCCAGGTCTTTGAGAAGGACTTGATAGGTAGACAAAAATGCCAAACCCAATCTGAACATCTGGGTGACTGTGTGATGAACCAAAGTATTAAATTTATATGATGCCCAACTCCCAATGACTCTGGGATGGATGGATGGATAGATGGATGGATCGATGGATTGATGGATCGACGGATCAATCAATCACTCACTCAATCAGAATAGAGCTGGAAGGGACCTTGGAGATCCTCTAGTCCAGCCCCCCTGCTCAAGCAGGAGAACTTAAATCATTTCAGACAAGTGGCTGTCCAGTCTCTTAAAAACCTCCAGTGATGAAGCACCCACAACATCTGGAAGCAAGTCATTCCATTGGTTAATTGTTCTCACTATCAGGAAATCTCTCCTTAATTCCAGGTTGCTTCTCTCCTTGGTTAGTTTCCATCCATTGCTTCTTTAGAAAAGCACCAGAAGTTATTATCGATCTATTGTATTATAGATAGCTGACAGAAGGTATTATTTCTACTGTAGATAGGATATGCAACCATTCTTACATTTACAATGTTTTTTAACGGTGATTGTCCATCAACAAATGTATTTTGTTGTCTTAAGTATAAAATGTGACTTCTGGATGTGACTGCCAGATTATAAATAGTCAAGAAAAGTTCATCCTATAGATCTATATGTATTCTAGAACAAAGAGAGAGGAGAATCCTGTTATGTATCTCCCTCCTCCTGTCTGTAAGGCTATTTGCCGGAACAATTCCTAGAAACTGGTGACGTGTGTCCCTAAAGACTGTAACAGCCCATTGTTATAATAACAAGCATTCATCTGAATAGAAATAGCAGATAGCCAAGCTCATCTGATATATGGGTACACAGCACTCATGTAATAATAGGACTGGCCCCCACTGGCCAACTGCTTCCAGCCAAATGCCTTTCATATTTCTTACAACTTCCTTGGAGGAAGTTTGAAGATAGATGGGACTATTTGTAACAAGTTTACATTTCATTACTTCAGTGGGCAACTGGAGTAATAGACCATGTATTTGCTGATAATGAATTTTTTCTCAGGCATGTGAGTTCCATAACAGCTTATCCACTCAGAGACAATGTCGCTGGGTGCTCGTTTTCAAGGGAGGGACATGCAAGAGTGAAGCAGAAATGTGTCTTGGAAGAGACAAAAGGGAACCTCTGGGAAGATTAGCCATCTATCAGAGGTAACGTTAATGGAGGAAGGGGTTGGAATCAGGGCTCTCCGTGGCTGTTTCCATCTCTGGAATTATGAGGGGGAAATCTTCCTATCAACAGCTGTACAGAATTCTTTTGTTATTCAGCAATTACTAGGTAGACTGGACAGGAATCATGACCCAGTGAGCAAATTCTAATTTACCGTAAAGCTACATTGATCAAGTCTTGCAAGTTTGAAAGTATAATCTTTCTCCACCACCACCACAATAATAATAATAATAATAATAATAATAATAATAATAATAATAATAATAATAATAATAATAATAATAATAATAATAACAACAACAATAACAACAACAACAACAAGGATGACGATGACGATGACGATGACGATGACAATGACAATGACAATGATGATGATGACAATGACGACGACGACGACGATGACGACGATGATGATGATGATGATGATGATAATGTTGGGAGGGACCTTGGAGGTCATCTAGTCCAACCCCCCTGCTCAGGCAGGAAACCCTATACCATTTCAGGCAAATGGCTGTCCAGTCTCTTCTTAAAAACTTCCAGTGTTGGAGCATTCACAGCTTCTGGAGGCAGGTTGTTCCACTGGTTAATTGTTCTAACTGTCCTTAGTTCCAGGTTGCTTCTCTGCTTGGTTAGTTTCCATCCATTGCTTCTTGTCCTGCCTTCAGGTGCTTTGGAGAATAGCTTGACTCCCTCTTCTTTGTGGCAGCCCCTGAGATACTGGAACACTGCTATCATGTCACCCCTCGTCCTTCTCTTCATTAGACTAGACATACCCAATTCCAGCAACCGTTCCTCATATGTTTTAGCCTCCAGTCCCCTGATCATCCTCGTTGCTCTTCTCTGTAATCTTTCTAGAGACTCAACATCCTTTTTACATCGTGGTGATCAAAACTGGATGCAGTATTCCAAGTGTGGCCTTACCAAGGCATTGTAAAGTGGTATCAACACTTCACGTGATCTTGAGTCTATCCCTCTGTTCATGCAGCCTAGCACCCTGTTGGCTTTTTTGACAGCTGCAGCACACGGCTGGCTCCTATTTAAGTGATTGTCCACTAGGACTCCGAGGTCCCTCTCACAGTTGCTACTATTGAGCAAGGTACCACCTATACTATACCTGTGCATTTGGTTTTTCTTGCCTAAATGTAGAACCTTACTTTTTTCACCATTGAATTTCATTTTGTTAGATAGCACCTTTACAGTCCATGAAACTTGGGAGAGTCTCTTCTGAACCATTTACCCTGCCCACTACCCCTTGTGGGTTATGCTATCTTTTATCAGACTGTTTCTTAGGCAGCCTCTCTTCACTCAATCTCCCAAGGTCTTTCCTACCCGCCATTACATTTACGCTCCTCAAGAAACAATCCTCCCTTCCTCCCACTCTATATGTTAGGAAATGGATACTTAAAATATCTGGTTAGAATAGACCAGTGGTGGCGAACCTATGGCACGGGTGCCAGAGGCGGCACTCGGAGCCCTCTCTGTGGGCACACGTGCCGTTGCCCCAGCCTTCCCTCCCCTCGTGACCCCCTCACCAGCAGCCCCCCTGGAGGAGAGTCGCCCCCGAGCGTGGCCCACGCGGAGCAGCACAGCCAAGGACATGGCCTCCAGGCAGTGTAGTCAAGACTCTGCCCTCATGCCCCATCGTGCACAGTGGATGCTGCGGGGCGCGGGCAGAGGGCGTGGCCACCATGGCGCTGCTGGCCTGCCTGGGTGAACTGAGGCAGGCCCTGGAGGTGGTGAGTGGCCCCGCGGGCAGGCGGGGTGGGGCAGAGTGGGGGCGGGGCCAGTTTTTGGGCACTCGGTCTCTAAAACGTTCGCCGTCACTGGAATAGACCCTTCTAATCAGCGTGTTGTGTTTTTTGTGTGTGTGTGTTTAACACTGAGTGGCACACAGAGATGACATCCTTTCCCTTAGATGCAATGTAAGTCCCAAACAATGCCTCACATCTGTTCTCTTATTTTCTTTTTCAATTTAAGAAGGAAATTGACCTTACACTCTTCAGTGTGATTTCGGGTCATTGTTATTAGAGATGAGAAAAACGATGTTTCACCCACTTTTTTCTTTCTTTCTTTTTTCTTTTTTTTTAACTTGGCAAACCTCCCAGACACTTTACAATTACGGGTATAAAAACTCTGAATAGCTTTACGGTTATTTTATTTTTCAGGTGGAGACATTTGCTGTCCTCTCTACATCGGGCAAATAGAAAAAATGTGCTTGTAAAAGGGAGAACAATGGCTCTTTTTCAGAAGCTGTGCAGCTCAAAAAATAAAGCCTTCTGTTCGGTGTTCTTTCATGCCAGTACAGATGAAATGCTGTTAAACAGAGCAGCTAGATTCCTATGCACAATACTCTGAGTGGAACAAGGGGGTGCGTTATCAACCTATCTCTTTTCAGGAAGATCCAAGCGCATCCCACTTCTTTTATGGTGAGTATTAGGGAGCGGGTTTTACTAGCCTCATTTCCATTTTTTCCCCTTCCCACCCACTCTTGCGTAGGAGAGTCTTCTCTGTTATATTAGGTGGGAGGATCTATTTTTTCTGAATTACTTTAGTACAAGAGCATGGTGTTATTACCTTTCCCACTTTATTATGGCCTTGGACGGTTTAGAACTAAACTCATTCTCAGAAAGAACCCCATCAGCACTTGCACAACATCTGCCCAACAACTGTAGACCCTAGTGTGAAACTCTTCCCTGAAAAGTATATATATATATTTGTGGCCTTGCGTTACAGCTAACGCAAAAGAATCACCCTTCCCAACCCATATTCTTCCAAATATTAGACTAACCAAAACCCCAAACATCCAAAAGAATGAGAAAAGGAATGTAGAAAATGCTTATGTTAAAGGTTAGAATAACAGAGTTGGAAGGGATCTTGGAGGTCATCTAGTCCAAGCCCCTGCTCAAGCAGGAGAGCCTACACCATTTCTGACATTTCTGTCCAGTCTCTTCTTGAAAGCTTCCAGTGATGAAGCACCCACAACATCTGAAGGCAGTCTCTTCCATTGGTTGATTGTTCTCACTGTCAGAAAAAATTCTCCTTATTTCTGGTGTTGAAAGAAAAATCTTCATCAGGGTCCAGTCCAAGCCGGGAATAAACAAAATGGAGACTGCTTTAGATAGAAGGTTGTAGCTGATTGAAGAGCAGAGCCAGACAGAAATGTGGCTCTGGGAAAGCTGACTAGAATAAACTCCCTTTTTTATGACTCTCTAATCCCTTAATTTGAGGTAGAGTCAGAGCGACTGGATGGAGCTGAGTGTTTACTCAGTGGTATCATATTGTATTATTGTACTATTTATTAATTGTATTGTATCTATTGTATATTTATTGTATTATTCAAAATAATACACTAAATAATCCCTTCTCTTTTTCCTTACTATTTCTTCTCATGTTCTCAAAATATACAAGAAAGGAATGCAGTTCTCAAGAAACATCCTTAAGTCTTCTTATAACAATGGCATACAACAGGACCAAACTCTTACGGGCTAAATCATAAAAATCCTTCTGAATATGTGTGTGTGGATAAGATATCAATAGCCACAGTATATCTCTATTCTCTACATCGATCTGTAACTATAATAACCTACTTAAACGATCCCTTACCTACTGCTAAGCTAAAAGCAGGTTGTGGTGACATTTGCTGTGTTCTGGGATTACTGGAGTTATATTCCAAGCAATATGGTTAACGTGGTTCCATATCTTCCCAGCAGTAAAGATTAGCTTAAATGGGAGCCAAGTTGGAATCGACTGCATGCATACTGGAAATATTTACATAGCCGCTAACTAGAAACAAAGGAGAAATCTCACTCTCTGATCATCTAGATTTTTGCAGCTCACATATGGTCTCCCTATTTTAATAAAACCACAATGGATGGAAATTAATCAAGGAGAGAAGCAACCTGGAATTAAGGAGAAACTTCCTAACAGCGAGGACAATTAACCAGGGGAACAGAAATTGCCTTCAGAAATTGTGGGTGCTTCATCACTGGAGGTTTTGAAGAAGAGACTGGACGGCCACCTATCTGAAATGGTATAGGATCTCCTGCTTGAGCAGGGGGCTGGACTAGAAGACCTCCAAGGTCCCTTCCAGCTCTATTCTGATTCTGATTCACTTTCAGACATGTAGTCTTGATTTTCTGTGTAGAGGTCTTGCACGATATGTTTAACAATTTGTATATTAGCACCACAGTCACAACAAGGGGAATCTTTCCAGTCCCATTGATACAAGACAGAGGCACTTTTTCCCCGTGTCGCATCTAATTCTGTTCAGTTTCACGTGAGGCAGATTTGTGCAAGGTTGCCCAGGCTGTGTGTTTTCTGGTTCCTTAGAAAATCTGTACCAAACAATGCCAGAATCCACCATCCAGATAGCTGAACTGGACATCCAGTTATGAGGCCACTGCTGTACCCCTCTAGAAATTTTGTATATAATTCTTTGGATTGTGTATATATGTTCGTACTCTCTTGTCTATGGAGATTCTTAGACATCCCGGTCATGGTTGTCCCAAAGGTGCTTTTTCAGGAGGCAACTGGACTTTCTTGTTTTTCTTTGAAGACGTTTCGCTTCTCATCCAAGAAGCTTCTTCAGCTCTGACTGGATGGTGGGGAGTGGAAGGATTTATACTCCTTGCAGACAGCTGGTTATTTGCATTCTTTTAGAGGGTGGTTGAGGCCACCTGGAAGTTTATCTGTTTCCTCAGGGTCACCTGAGTGGTTCAAGTCCAGTTGCCTCCTGAAAAAGCACCTTTGGGACAACCATGACCTGGATGGTTGAGAATCTCCATAGACTTTTAGCCATGCCCTTTGGGATGAACACCCTTCGAAGGATGAGGGAGTATGAATGAATTTCCAGAAAACATTGCAGACTACAGGAACCATTTGCGCTTCAGTCTGAGATTCAGACAACACAAACTCATCCCCAACAGCCTGCGCCTGTCTTCAACCATGAAGGACAGAAAGCATCCTGCAGCCAACAAGGCTCCTCACCCATTTGCACCACTCAGGTGACCCTGAGGACACAGGTAAACCTCCAAGTGGCCCCAGTGACTCTCTAAAACAGGGGTGTCAAACTCAATTTCATTGAGGGCCGCATCAGCATTGCGGTTGCCCTCAGGGGGCTGGATGGGTGCGGCCAGGGTGGGTGCGGCCTACTGGGTGGACATGGATGGAGTGGGTGTGGCCTACTGGGTGGGCATGGCCAGCTCTACATCGTTCGTGTCAAGGGTGCCTGTGGGGGCCTGGGCAGGAGTGGGACAGATCTGAGGGTCTCTGGCAGAAGGGGGTGGGACCAGGGCAAGTGCCAAGGCATGGTCCACTGGAGGAGCCTCCCCAGCATGCACCCAGGGGCCGGGGCCGACGTGGCAGGGGCTGGTTCCTCGCTGTTTCCAGACGGCCTTGTGGAGCTAAGACTGAATGCATTTCAGCATAGATGGCCACCACAAAATTGTACATTGGCTCCCGGCCGGCCTGGGCCAGGGCCAAGGCAGTGGGGGCCGTTCCCTCACTGTTTCCAGGATGGCTTCGCGGGCCACATGAAACCACTTTGCGGGCTGCATCCGGCCCCCAGGCCTTGTGTTTGACATGTCTGCTCTAAAAGGATGCAAATGACCAGCTGTCTGCAAGGAGTATAAATTCTTCCATTCCCCACCATCCAGTCAGAGCTGAAGAAGCTTCTTGGATGAGAAGCGAAACGTCTTCAAAGAAAAATAAGACAATCCAGCTACCTCTCTTTGTTATCAGAATAATGATAACAATATGTAGAAGTACAAATTCCTAATTTCAGAGACATAATCAGGGAACATGAAACCTACGCCATGATTTATATAATAATTGTAGGAGATGACCAGGTTGTCCCCAAGGGATTGTATCTGTTTTATATTGAAATGATTCCAGTATCACTGAAAAAGTAGTATTTCTTTTTTTCTTTTTTCTTTTTACCCAAACACAGAAGAGAAAGGTGGTGGTGGTGGTGGTGGTGAGGAGAGACCATCAATGAAGTCTGAGAAATTTATCTCCCTATAGATGATCAATATATAGTGTTATTCTGAGAAAAGATGTTATAATAATAACACACAAACTGAAGTAATGGTTAATCCATGCATCCATCAAATTTTAACTGCCCAATAAATTGCCGGTGAGATAAAAGTTTAGAAAACTCTCCTACAACGAGAAAGAAAGAAATAAAAAAAAATAGAATACATTTTCAGGAAACTATAGGTACACACACGTATACACTTATAGACACGCAGACTCACAAACCCACCCCACATAGGTATATTTGCTTTGTCAGATGACCGAGTTTGAAACTTCACAATGATTTAAAAAAAACAAACCAAACCAACAACAGCAGATTAATAATGTATATTGTTCCTGAGGAAATCCATGGCAGTTTAGACATAATTAATGTGCACTTTCCCCTTCCAAAAAAGGAAAACAAATTTATCACGCTCGGTGGCACCACTGTGAAGGATCCATCACAATGTAAATGGAACTGAGTGAGACACTTTCATTAGGCATGGATCATTAGTGCAGCACCCCATAATGGCTTTCCCTTGTGATGTGAAGGTTTGTCATGTGGAAGCCTACTCACCCAGCCCATTAATGCACGAAAGCAGATATTCGGCATCAAAAAATTTACCCTCTTAATGCCAGCAAATTATCCCAGGGAATCGGCTTCAGTTTATTCAACAGTCCCTTTCTAGGGATGGACTTAATCACATATTACTGCGTTATAAAGTCACCCCTCAAATTGTCTGCCAGCCCGTCAGTCACGGGGTGGTCTGCTTGCTCTTGTGAAAGTCCACTTCCCACTTCAAGCTGCTGGTTCTCCGGCTGCCACGGCATGTCAGGGAGAGCAACAACAACAACAGAGGGATCTTTGGGTGTGGAAGTGGAGATACACGCACCTCAGATCTGTGAATAATTCATCCCCTAGAAGTTTGCCATTCAAATTAGGGTTTATGCGCGTGGAAGTGTGCCTGTGAAACAGACATGGATCTTAAAAGGCAGAAAGATTCAGTTTCAACTGACTATCTTCTTACAATTACTTTACATACCGGCCAACTCAAGTAATGGAAGAAGGAGAGGGAGGGAGGGAAGGAGGAAGGGAGGAAGGGAGTGAGGGAGGGAGAGAGGGAGGGAGCAAGCGGAGGAGGGAGGGAGGGATGAGGCGAGGGAGGGAGAGAGAAAGAAAAAGGAAGGAAAGAAAGGAAGAAGAAGAAGAGAGGAAGAGGAAGGAAGGAAGGGAGGGAGTAGGGATGAGGTGAGGGAGAGAGAGAGAGAGAGAAAAGGAAGGAAGAAAAGAAAGAAGGAAAGAAGAGAGAAGAGAGAGCAAGAGGAAGGGAAGGAAGGAAGGAAGGAAAGGAAGAGGAAGGAAGGAAGGAAGGAAGGAGGAGGAAGGAAGGGGAAGGAAGGAAGGTGAGGAAGGAAGGAAGGAAGGAAAGGAAGGAAGGAAGGAAGGAAGGCGAAATGGGGAGAGGGGAGGGAGGCAGGCAGGCAGGGAGGGAGGCAGGGATGAGGCAAGGGAGGGAGAGAGAGAAAAAAGGAAGGAAAGAAAGAAGGAAAGAATGGAGGAAGAAGAGAGAGCAAGAGGAAGGAAGAAGGAAGGAGGAAGGAGGGAAGGAGGGAAGGAAGGGAGGGAGGGAGGGATGAGGCAAGGGAGGGAGAGAGAGAAAAAAGAAGGAAAGAAAGAATGGAGGAAGAAGATAGAGCAAGAGGAAGGAAGGAAGGAAGGAAGGAAGGAAGGAAGGAAGGAAGGAAGGGTGAGCTATTGTTAATGGAGACATTAGGAAACCCGAAGAGTAGGCTTGAATGGAAAATAGAAACAACAACAACAACAACAACAAAAACAGATAAAGGCAGTGGTAAACTTCTATTTTATTTAAATGAAAACTACAGAGATATGTTCATGAAAATATCAGTAATCAAACTAATTCAAGTGAGAGTTTATCTTACATAAAACTACTGAGGAAAAGCATTTGAAGATGTTTCCAAGGACGTTTTCTAATCAATTAGTGCTTTTCTCTCTAATTTGATCATAAGCCATATGCTCACTTGCTTGATAAAAAAGAGTGAAATTGCTTTGACATTAATAAAGCTGTTCTGTGATATGTTAGCGGGAAGTTTGGGCCAAACTTGAAATTTTATCTACATCTAAAATATGGCCTTATTAAATGTGTGTGGCTGTAAAAGCTCTTTATACATAGTAAATGTGGAAGAATTCAGAGATGATGTTAACACCCATGCCCGCTTGAGATCTTTCAGTTTTTCAGAGACTGGAAAAATATCTCCCATTATTGTTTATGACTCCGTTGTGCTTAAAGATTCTTTTCTTCATAAAAGGCCGATTCATTTGGCCAATTCAAGGAGGCTGAACGATCTATATTGCACAAATCCAGATGACCTCTTGATGGCATCAAATGGGTATAAACATTTCAATGCTTTGTTTGACAAATGAGGCTTGATATATAATTATTTCTCTTTCTTTCTTTCTTTCTTTCTTTCTTTCTTTCTTTCTTTCTTTCTTTCTTTCTTTCTTTCTTTCTTTCTTTCTTTCTTTCTTTCTTTCTTTCTTTCTTTCTTTCTTTCTTTCTTTCCTCCCTCCCTCCCTCCCTCCCTCCCTCCCTCCCTCCTTCCTTGTTTTAGCCCCTTTCTTTCTTTCTTTCTTTCTTTCTTTCTTCCTTCCTTCCTTCCTTCCTTCCTTCCTTCCTTCCTTCCTTCCTTCCTTCCTTCCTTCCTTCCTTCCTTCCATTTTATTTTCCTTGATAGTTGATAGAGCTGAACTTTTTATGAATCCTTTTCTCCTTCCTTCCTCCCTCCCTCCTTGTTTTTAGCCCCTTTCTTTCTTTCTTTCTTTCTTTCTTTCTTTCTTTTCTTTTTTTTCTTTCTTTCTTTCTTTCTTTCTTCTTTCCTTCCTTCCTTCTTTCCTTCTTTCCTCCCTTCCTCCCTTCTTTCCTTCCTTCCTTCCTTCCTTCCTTCCTTCCTTCCTTCCTTTCCTTCCTTCCTTCCTCCCTCTCTCCTTGTTCTTTCTTTCTTTCTTTCTTTCTTTCTTTCTTCCTTTCTTCCTTCCTTCCTTCCTACCTTCCATTTTATTTTCCTTGATAGTTGATAGAGCTGAACTTTTTATGAATCCTTTTCTCCTTCCTTCCTTCCTTCCTTCCTTCCTTCCTTCCTTCCTTCCTTCCTTCCTTCCTTCCTTCCTTCCTTCCTTCCTTCCTTCCTTCCATTTTAATTTCCTGGATAGTTGATAGTTTTTATGAATCCTGTTCTTAAGTCCAGATCCATAGACCATGCCCGACTATCCTTCTCTCTATGCTTCTTCCCCAGCCCCTTGGATTGGATTTCAGCCATTGAATCAAGAACCATCCAGCTATCAACAATGGACCACATATCTGTAAGAGGTGACAAAGTTTCAGATTTTTCCAGCCAGTTTCTTTGGAACTTTTCAGTACATTAGCCCAGCTGTGCTAATTACTTCAAAGTGATTTATAGCTATTACTAAAACAGGACAGCCAGAGGCAAAAGCAGAGAAAAGTTCTTCCACCTTAAGTTGTTGGGTTGAAGGAAAAAATTCAGCATGTTTTATGTAAAACACATAGGCATTAGACGGGCAAGCACTTGCTCCTGTTTCGCATTCGTCCTCCTCCAGGCAAACAGTGGTAAGGAAAACAGGCTGAAGAGTTAGGCAACGTTTTTGAGCTAGTGAAACCATTTGCCACGCTGAGTGCCTTTTGTGCATCCAGACAAGACTGACTGCTTACCCAACTAATCTGTCCTGACATCTATCTACTACTGTGTTTCCCTGAAAATAAGACCAGGTCTTATATTAATTTTTTGCTCCAAAAGACGCATTAGGGCTCATTTTCTGGTTAGGGCTTATATTCGGGGAAATACGGTACTCAATGTGTCCATCAGGCTGATGATCTTAAAACTGGGGCTTATTTTGAGGGTGGGGCTTATATTATGAGCATCCTGAAAATCATGCTAGGGCTTATTTTTAGGTTGGGTCTTATTTTCGGGAAAACACGGTATATCTCTATCTCTATCTCTATCTCTATCTCTATCTCTATCTCTATCTCTATCTCTATCTCTATCTCTATCTCTATCTCTATCTCTATCTCTATCTCTATCTCTATCTCTATCTATATCTCTATCTCTATCCTCTACCTCTATCTCTATCTATCTCTATCTCTATCTCTATCTCTATCTCTATCTCTATCTCTATCTCTATCTCTCTATCTCTACCTCTACTACCTCTACCTCTACCTCTACCTCTACCTCTAACCTCTCTCTATCTCTCTCTATATCTATCTCTATCTCTACCACCTCTATTTCTACCACCGTTACCTCTACCTCTACCTCTACCTCTACCTCTACCTCTATCTCTACCTCTACCTCTATCTCTATCTCTATCTCTATCTCTATCTCTATCTCTATCTCTATCTCTATCTCTATCTCTATCTCTATCTCTATCTCTATCTCTATCTCTATCTCTATCTCTCTCTCTCTCTATCTCTATCTCTATCTCTATCTCTATCTCTATCATCTCTATCTATCTCTATCTCTATATATCTCTATCTCTATCTCTATCTCTATCTTTATCTATCTATCTCTATCTCTATCTATCTATCTATCTATCTCTATCTCTATCTCTATCTCTATCTCTATCTCTATCTCTATATCTCTATATCTATCTATCTATCTCTATCTATCTATCTATCTATCTATCTATCTATCTATCTATCTATCTATCTATCTATCATCTATCTATCTATCTATCTATCTATCTATCTATCTATCTATCTATCTATCTCTATCTCTATCTCTATCTCTATCTCTATCTCTATCTCTATCTCTATCTCTATCTCTATCTCTATCTCTATCTCTCTCTATCTATATCTATATCTATATCTATATCTATATCTATATCTATATCTATATCTATATCTATATCTATATCTATATCTATATCTATATCTATATCTATATCTATATCTATCTATACACACACAGACACACACTCACACACAGAGAGACATTTGTGTTTCCCTGAAAATAAGACCCAACCTAAAAATAAGCCCTAGCATGGTATACACACGAATACATATAGATATAATGGTTAATAGATAAAGCCAACAACAGAGTTAAATTTCAAAGCCCTCTGTTAACAACCTATTGTTGTATTTCACTCACCAAAAGTCCACAATGGCTTCTAATACACCATAAACCATCACAATGGTGGTCTCTTGTCCATCGAGGATCAAATATCCTCAACTGATTCTTAAAAATAAGACTTTTCCTTAAAATTTTAATCAAGATCTTTCCCAACAATTGGATCTCATCCCCCCCCCCCAAGTTGTAGGTCTCTGTGGTGGATATATCTCCACAGCATTTTGTTGTTCAAAATGACCTGCTGAGGGTTGAAGTGCAATGTTCCTTAACATTTGTTTTCCATTTAGATATAATAAGTCCATTCCCTAATCTCATCAATCTTCCTAAGAAAGTTCAGTTCATCACTCATCAGTTCTGTTGTAGAAATTATAGAAGTTTACAAACTATGGGCCTGTTTCTCAAAGGGAGGAAACGATTGTTCTTAAAATATAAGTATGTCTTGTTTCCCCCAAAAATTATCTATCGGGAACATCTAAGAGAAAATCGGATCTCACAATCCAACATTCACATTCATGTCAAGATGGACCTTGTGGGACTCAGTTATAGCATCTGTACCTGAGGGATATATTTATGAGACAGGTCTTCAAAAACTGAGAGATTTTAGAACAAATTCATTTGTTTTAAAAATCAGGAAATGCTGTGTTCATGGGCAAGCACACACACACACATACATACATCTTGACCACACTGCCTGCAATATTGATTGAGAAAGGAATGCCCAGAGTGTTAAGAAATGGGAAAGTAAATTAGGAAATAAATCAGCAAATGGTTCAGCTTAAAAAAAAAAAAGCAGACCTATTTTTCTGTCCCTCTGTGTCTTTTTTTTTTTCCTTTGAAGATATGAATCACATAAAGAATAGCAGTTCATCAGAAAAAATGTGCTCAGCATGACTTTTGCTAATGTTATTGACCAGACACAGGGTGGCCAACCAACCAAAGAAACATAAGCCATTTCTCATGACTATTAAAGATGAATTCTTAGAAAACTACATTTTGTCAAAGTCAAAATGTTCAGTTCAGCCTCCTTCGGTAAAAGAGTAAATCTATGTCAAACTACGTCACGGGATTATTTTATAGAAATTCTACAGTTGACATTAGATGTCAAGGAGAAGACACCAATTTTTTCCAGAAGAAGAAGAAGAAGAAGAAGAAGAAGAAGAAGAAGAAGAAAGAAGAAGAAGAAGAAGAAGAGAAGAAGAAGAAGAAGAAGAAGAAGAAGAAGAAGAAGAAGAAGAAGAAGAAGAAGAAGAAGAAGAAGAAGAAGAAGAAGAAGAAGAAGAAGAAGAAGAAGAAGAAGAAGAAGAAGAAGAAGAAGAAGAAGAAGAAGAAGAAGAAGAAGAAGAAGAAGAAGAAGAAGAAAAGAATTGTTAAGCAAATGAAATCCAATTTATATTGAAACAAGATAAATCTTCTATTGGCATTGTATTTGACACCAACCATTTTCAAAAAGGAGTTTGTTCATTCAAACTTTTGTAAGAACTTTCAAAACATCACAAAACTCTCTCTCAAATCTATCAGCTTGGATTGATGCTCAGCTTCACAGACAATTCAGGGTGTGCTACATCTGGGTGAAGCCAGCAACAGTGATCCAGGAAAAGTACACAATGAGTCCCTATTTTTTTCCCCAAGAATGGTATTTTGCATTCCCCAGTAATTGGGAAAATATCAAGGGCACAGTGATTTTGAAGATAACATACTGATAGAGGGGTGGAACAATCTTCTTTCAAAATTTCTCAGAATTTCCCCCCCCCCCAAGTAGAAAACTCAAAATTCTCCAGGGAATTTCACTTCATATATATATA
Organism: Azemiops feae; assembly: GCA_023970755.1. Lineage (NCBI taxonomy): Eukaryota > Metazoa > Chordata > Lepidosauria > Squamata > Viperidae > Azemiops > Azemiops feae. Next base: position 38,043 of record JALGBA010002477.1, read on the forward strand.
AAAGTGAGGGCACAGATATAAGAGGTCTTTCTTTGAAATGGGACCCACTCTATTGATAGTTTTTGTTCTTCATTTGCAATTTTATTGTTATCGTTTTGCCTCAGCAACTTCCTGATTGAAGAATTTTTCATTTCATGTCTGATAGGTTTATAATCATTTCATTCTGTATGGAAATTATTTTAGCCTCCAACCTTAATGTATTTTAAAATGTAACCTCAAGCTCTCCACCAAGAGACGAATGGCACCATCAAATGTAATGTAGGGCCCTCTAAATACAGAAGGTGGCCTGGCATGGCCCATTTTGAACTTAGTAAAACGTTGAAGATTATCAAGCCTTGCATAGGTCTTGAAGGAGAACCTCAGATGTGATGCGTGTTAAAAACCTGGTCTTTTAATCCACTTTAAATGTACCGGCACAATCACCTTTTACAGAGTCATTTCTAGTGGTTCAGAGAATGTCATGATGTGGAGTATAAAATGTTTAACCTAGAAAATGGAGCATTCATGTACAGAACCCCAAATTGCCTGGGAAGCTGAGAATCCAATCCAATCCAATCCAATCCAATCCAATCCAATCCAATCCAATCCAATCCAATCCAATCCAATCCAATCCAATCCAATCCAATCCAATCCAATCCAATCCAATCCAATCCAATCCAATCCAAGGAAAGATTTGGGGAAGAGTTTAGTTGTAATTGGGAATTGGGAGTGTCTAGTTGGATGCTATCTGGGAATTCTAGAAGTCTTAATATTGCTTTATAATGCCTTGGTAAGACCACACTTGGAATATTGCATCCAATTTGGATCACCACAATGCAAAAAAACATGCTGAGACTCTGGAAAGACTGCAGAGAAGAGAAACAAAGATGATTAGGGGACTAGAGGCTAAAATGTATGAAGAACGGTTGCAGGAATTGGGTATGTCTAATCTAATGAAGAGAAAGACTAGGGGGGGGGGCATGAAAGCAGTTTTCCAATATTTGAGGGGCTGCCATAAAGATGAGGGGGTCAAACTATTTACCAAAGCACCAGAAGGCAAGACAAGAAACAATGGCTGGAAATTAACCAAGGAGAAAAGCAACCCAGAACTAAGGAGAAATTTCCTTAACAGTGAGAACAAAACAAACCAGCGGAATGGCTGGCTTGCCCTCAGAGGTTGTAGGTGCCTCATCACTGGAGGCTTTCAAGAAGAGACTGGCCATCCACTTGTCTGAAATGGTATAAGGACTCCTGTTTGAGCAGGTGGTTGGACTTGACGACCTCCAAGGTCCCTTCCAACTCTGTAATTCTAAGTTCTAAATGTAACTCTTCCACTATAAATTATATCCCAGCAATCTTTAGCTTTCCAGTTCTGGGCTTCCCAAATCTGATCTCTTGTCATTTTGCCACTGGACAAGTCATATTGTATTTTCGTGATACAGCTGTCATTAGAAACCAAAGCAAAATATGCACATTGGACAAGTTTTAAGACATTTGTTTGTAGAGCCAAGATTGGCAAGTGCCCCTGATGGAAGATTTGATGCCCGTTAAATGATGTTCAGAGATGATGATCTTGTATCCTCTGCACCAGCTGAAGACTTTCCAAATCAGGGAACTTTATGCATCCTTTGACACCTCGCAGCTGGATTATCACAAAGTACTCTTTATAGGGGTGTCCCTAAATATTATCCTTCAAGCAGTATAGAATGCAGTGGAATTCTTGGCTACACTGAATTTTGCCCATTGAAATATCAGTGTTACGGGCTTCACACTTACTGCCAGATGGTTTCTGGGTACCATTTAAGGTCCTGATTGTACCACTTTACAATGCCTTGGTAAGGCCACACTTGGAATACTGCATCCAGTTTTGGTCACCACGATGTAAAAAAAAATGTTGAGACTCTAGAAAGAGTGCAGAGAAGAGCAACAAAGATGATCAGGGGACTGGAAGCTAAAACATACAAGGAATGGTTGCTGGAATTGGGTATGTCTAGTTTAATGAAGAGAAGGACGAGGGGGGACATGATAGCAGTCTTCCAGTATCTCAGGGGCTGCCCCAAAGAAGAAGGAGTCAAGCTATTCTCCAAGGCGCCTGAGGGCAGGACAAGAAGCAACGGATGGAAACTAAGCAAAGAGAGAAGCAACCTAGAACTAAGGAGAAACTTCCTGACAGTTAGAACAATTAATCAGTGGAACAACCTGCCTCCAGAAGCTGTGAATACTCCAACACTGGAAGTCTTTAAGAAGAGACTGGATAGCCATTTGTCTGAAATGGTATAGGGTTTCCTGCCTGAGCAGGCGGTTGGACTAGATCACGGGTCGGCAACCCGCGGCTCCGGAGCCGCATGCGGCTCTTTGATGCCTTACCTGCGGCTCCGGAGCCTCCTCCGCCATTTTGGCGGGCGCGCGCGCGCATGCGCGGGCGGGTGCCGGGGGTGCGCGTGCGCAGGTGCGCATGCGCGAACGGCGCGCGCGCATGCGCGAACGATGCGCGCATGCGCGAACGGCGCGCGCGCATGCGCGAACGATGCGCGCATGCGCGAACGGCGCGCGCGGGTGCACATGCGCGGGTGCGCGGGTGCACATGCGCAGGTCCGCGGGCGCGCGCGCATGCGCGAACGGGGCCGCGCGCATGCGCGGGTGCGCGCGCATGCGCGAACGCGCGGCTCCCAGCGTTTTTTTTTTTTAAGCTAAATGGGTCCGTGCGGCTCATCCGAAGTTTCGGATGGCCGACCCATGGACTAGATGACCTCCAAGGTCCCTTCCAACTTTATTATTATTATTATTATTATTATTATTATTATTATTATTATTATTATTATTATTATTATTGTTATTGTTATTGTTATTGTTATTGTTATTGTTATTGTTATTGTTATTAAGTCCTACATGGCTCAGGGCATGGATATCTGCACGATTGTCTTCTCCAAGTTGCATCAGCCTGTCCAATGAGACTAGAAGAGAGAATTAAGTGAGGAAATGTCATCTTTAAAAATGTAAAGATTAAGCCCTCTTACCTCTTGTTTTGGAACAGCTTATCTTGGTTCTCTGGACCACATCTTCCTTGTTATGTTTTCTGGGAACTATAAAAACATAACTTTTAAGAAAGAATTTCACCACAAGTAAGATCATGGTATTACATCAAACTGATTGTTATAATCACATGCCTCGATTTTGTTTTGTTTTGTTTAAATAATTCTCTAAATCATTGTGAATCTCTAGAAACGGAAGTGTGTAAGTTGTAGCAATTAGTTGTAGCATTGATTTTTTTTTTTAATAATTCTCTAAGTCACTGTGAATCTCTAGGAATGGAAGTGTGTAAGTTGTAGCAATTCATTCATTGATTCATTCGATCGATCGATCGATCAATCAATCAATTCACATTGTGGCAGCTACAAAACTCCTGTTCTTAGTGCCGTAGTACCTACTAGCCTCAATTCTGAAGATACAAAATTCCTACTCCAGGATTGACTCCCCATCCTTTCAAGAACACCTAAGAAGAGGTGATCTCGCCTTGAAGCCAAAGGAATAATAGAGGCAGCGTCTCACAAAATGTTATGTTTAAATTCTTACCCTTTATCCTTTGGCGGGTTGGCAAAATGTTGAAATGGTCTGAACTGCCAGGCCTAAAGTGTTCTTAAGTGTTGCAAATTGCGAGAGAATTATGGAGTCAAATTGGTTTCCAGAATAATCACAGGTAGGAAAAGAAAGTTGCAGCACATTGACTTATTCCAGCGAGATTTGTAATGTGTAATTATATAAGCTTTTAATGATAATTAGGGGCAGTACGCTTTGGGTAGGGGAGGGAACACACAAAAAAAACCTCCTTTAATCAAAGTTTCGTTCTGCTTCTGCTCTGCAACATGTTGCCGTTTCTGAACAATGAAACCACGTAAAAAAGAAATTAAGCTCCCACTCATTGTGTGCTTTCATTTTTCATGAATATTGCTAATCTATTGACAACTTTTGAACTGCGACAAGATCCACATTGTCTGGTAGAATACACGCCATGGAGAGAACGTACAATAAAAAGGAAAGGAAAGTAGGAAAAAAAAAACCAGCTGCACAGAATGTACTATTGTATGAAGCGAAATAGCAAAATACCATATTTGCATTTCCATACATGCTGATTTTGCAGGACAATTAAGGGCAATATTTTGAAATGCTAATGAAAGGCATTTGGCCCTTGTGCATTGATTTAGAGTGAAAAAAAAATGAGTGCAAGCAGATTGTAAAAACAAAAATGGGAAAAGCCACTTTCATTCAGAACCAATGGATATCTTTTTGGTACCTAATGCTGGTGAGCCTTAACAATGGATTCTCATCATCGTAATAACCTGGGTTGGGATCTGGGGATGGGAAGCAGAAGGTTTATAGTGCCTTGGTGGCACAGTGGTTAGAATGCAGTACTGCAGGCTAACTCACTGTTCACTCCAGGAGTTCGATCCCGACCGACTCAAGGTTGACTCAGCCTTCCATCCTTCCGAGGTCGGTAAAATGAAGACCCAGGTTGTTGGGGGCAACAGGTGGACTCTGTAAACTGCTTAGAGAGGGGTGTAAAGCACTGTGAAGTGGCATATAAGCCTAAGTGCTATTGCTATTGCTATCTAAGCTGTAGGGGCTCAGTGATTAGAATGCAATATTGCCAGCTAACTCTGCCCACTGCCAGGAGTTCGATCCTGACCGGCTGTCAACACTGCTAACATTGGATGTTTTTGCTTTGACAACAGTTAGAAATGCAACCATTTTCTTCTTATGTTTTACTTTTAGAGTTAGATGATGCTGGTGGTGGGGGTAGGAATGTGCATGAGAGTCTAGCTAGACATAATAACACTGAACCTAGTGTGAGAACCATGGTTGTTGAAATAAGAGATAATAAGAATTGGCGGGCTGGAGAACTGGAGGGAAAGCCTGCATTTCAAACTAATTGGAGAATGTGATTTATGACTGTTAACTGGAGGAGGGAATTGTGCGTTGATACTATGTGCTCAGGGGAGGGGAATCCAGTGTTTGGCTTCGACTGTGTTAGTGCCGATGCTATGCTACTCAAATAAAGATTCTTTAAGGTAAACAATGCCTCGAAGTTCCTTGAAGAGCTTCATCTGTCGGAACCATGACACCGGCTCAACTTTATTATTATTATTATTATTATTATTATTATTATTATTATTATTATTATTATTATTATTATTATTATTATTATTATTATTATTATTATTATTATTATTATTATTGTTATTGTTATTATTGTTATTGTTATTGTTATTGTTATTGTTATTATTATTATTATTATTAATCTTTCAGCTGCTTATTCTGAGGATAAGTCATAAAGTTAAAAAAAAGTAGTAGTAACAGACAGACTTTCTTTGTTTACTTTCTTTTAAGCTGCCTAAAGAACGTATACAGGAGTTCAGGAAACCCTGATTCGCTTCAATGTATTGAAATTTCCTTTAGAGATTTGGATTTTAAACTCTTTGGGATTACCATCAAAATGAATTTGGATGGTTCAGCTCAGCTTCCAGGGGCTTACGAGGGGGATGCCATCTGCTTCCTATTACTGCAAAACTCTGAATCATTTCCAAAAGCTGAAGTCCAGAACTGAACAAACAGAATACCTAAGACACCTATCTTTTGATCAGGAGGAGAAGAAAGAATGAAGGTCTCTGGATTTATTCCCTGAAGGCCGGTTCTCTATGTGGTGAGCACCTGCTATTTTGGCACCGAAGGACGACGCAAATATATATATATATATATATATATATATATATATATATATATATATATATATATATATATATATATATATATATATATATATATATATATATATATATATATATATATATATATATATATATGCACCCTGTTTTTACCCTCCCTACACAGAAGTTGATCCACTCACAAATGACATTCTGTCTTGAACTTATTTTAATTGAAGGAGCATGATCAATCATTTTAAGGAAAAAGTTTTTTTTTTAAATCCCTTATATATAAACAGGTGCATACCATCTCTGAGAGATCCTGCCTCTCATCTCTGTCAAAATGAGAATAAGAGTTTGGGTGAACAAGGGGGAGGGGATGCAAATAAACAGGGACAACCGATAGGTCTTTCTGTCTGTCTGTCTGTCTGTCTGTCTGTCTGTCTATCCATCTATATCTATATCTATATCTATCTGTATCTCTATCTCTGTCTCTCTGTCTCTCTCTCTGTCTCTCTCTCTCTCTGTCTCTCTCTCTGTCTCTCTCTCTCTCTCTCTCTCTCTCTATCTATCTATCTATCTATCTATCTATCTATCTATCTATCTATCTATCTATCTATCTATCTATCTATCTATCTATCTATCTATCTATCTATCTATCTATCTATCTATCTATCTATCTATCTATCTATCTATCTTTACATTCCTATTTAGATCATTCCTATTGTGGAATCTTGACTATCAGATGTAACCCATATTCTTGAAACAAAATACCATACCACTTCACGTAATCTTGATTCTATCCCTCTGTTAATGCAGCCTAGCACTGTGTTGGCTTTTTTGGCAGCGGCAGCATACGGCTGGCTCATATTTAAGGGATTGTCCACTAGGACTCTGAGATGTCCAAAGCACCAGAGGGCAGGACAAGAAACAATGTTTGGAAACTGACCAAACAAACCTGGAATTAAGAAGAAACTTCCTAACAGTGAGGACAATTAACCAGTGGAACAGCTTGCCTCTAGAAATTGTGGGCGCTCCATCACTGGAGATTTTTTAAAAGAAGCTAGACAGTCACTTGTCTGAGATGGTATGTGTTCTCCTGCTTGAGCAGGGGGCTGAACTAGAAGACCTCCAAGGTCCCTTCCAGCTCTATTCTATTCTATTCTATTCTATTCTATTCTATTCTATTCTATTCTATTCTATTCTATTCTATTCTATTCTATTCTATTCTATTCTATTCTATTCTATTCTATTCTATTCTATCCTGCAGTTATTACTATTGAACCAGGTACCACACCTATACTATTCCTGTGCATTTGGTTTTTCTTGCCTAAATGTAGAAACTTATTTTTAAATGGGCAATGGTTTGGTCATGGCCAGGGTCAAATAATGTGGTTACCAACAAGTATACATCTGGCTGCTAGGCTGCCAACTCTTATAGTGTTTTAGAAAAAAAGTACAAAGTGGCTGTCCTTTCATTCTTTTGGACATGAGGAGAGAAACGGTGGTAGCAAGGATTATCGAGTTACTTTGGAGGGTGAAATAAAGAATCTATCAGGTGAAACCACTGCATTGAGCTGGCATATTGTTCTGGTGTCATAGACAAGCAGGCTGGGAGTGGGTTGCATTGAATTTTTATTGTGTGGATGGTTGGAAGGTGCAAAGGAGAACACATCTGCTCATGAGAGGCTGGGGAGAAAAAAATAGAGCATTTACCTGCCCAAAAAAATGTCTTGTGATGGATTACAGGTGACGAGGACTTATGTATTTCCTGCATAGAATCTGTGTAGCAGAGGGGAAAAAAAAAAAGGTTGAGGAAAAATCCTTCGAACGTATGTTCATAAAAAAAAAAAAATACAACGGAGACAGAAGGTGACAATTCAGCCGTATCTCCTTAGATGTCCATGAAGAGATCATCAAGAAGGCAAAGTGTTTCTCACTGGAGTTTCCTTATAACCCAGTTTTGTGGTGATAATGATTAAAGATGGGTGGAGCTCAGGTATGGAAACTTCTGATCCTTTGCCAATTCATCCCGACAAGATTCGGCAGTCCATTTGCATTTGAGAAGATAAGGGTCATTCTTGTGAAGACCACATATTCGAAAGAGAGGACCCTTGATTTGAAAGAAGGGTATAAAAGAGCCCATCTATGTTAATACTAAGCAGCCCTGTGTCAACAAAGGGGGGGAGGGAGAAGACACCATCTATCTCTGGCCTAAAAGGAAGTCCTTTCAGCAATTCCAAGAGGATTTCACCCCCTTTTGCACAACAAGAACAAGAACAAGAATAAGAATAACAACAACAACAACAACAACAACAACAACAACAATAATAACAATAACAATAACAACAACATACCCAATTCCAGCAACCGTTCCTTATATGTTTTAGCCTCCAGTCCCCTAATCATCTTTGTTGCTCTTCTCTGCACTCTTTCTAGAGTCTCAACCTCTTTTTTACATCGTGGTGACCAAAACTGGATGCAGTATTCCAAGTGTGGCCTTACAAGGCATTGTAAAGTGGTATTAATACTTCACGTGATCTTGATTCTGTCCCTCTGTTAATGCAGCCCAGCACTGTGTTGGCCTTTTTGGCAGCTGCAGCACACGGCTGGCTCATATTTAAGTGATTGTCCACTAGGACTCCGAGGTTCCTCTCACAGTTACTGCTATTGAGCAAGGTACCCCCTGTACTATACCTGTACATTTGGTTTTTCTTGCCTAAATGTAGAACCTTGCTTTTTTCACCATTGAATTTCATTTTGTTAGATAGTGCCGAATGTTCAAGTCCCTCAAGATCCTCCTGTATCCTAAGCCTGTCTTCTGGAGTGTTGGCTATTCCTGCCAGCTTGGTGTCATCTATCCCCTCGCCAAATCGTTGATGAAGGTGTTGAAGAGCACTGGGCCCAGAACAGAGCCCTGGGGCATCCCACTACACACTTACCTCCATGTAGATGCAGTTCCATTGAGGACCAAATGCTGAGTATGGCCGGTCACCCTGATACAGATGACCCTGAAGGCACAGATAAACCCCCAAGGCTAAAATGAATGAATGAATGAATGAATGAATGAATGAGCAAGTGAACAAATGACCAATAGATTTGATGAAGGGACCAATGGTAAGTAGGCACCCTCAAGACCACTGTCCTCACGTCTGGTGGTTCTTTATTCTTAAAATCAGATTCAATCTAGATAGTCACTGAGGATGGCTTCCGATACAAAACTGTGCTTTTTTCAAAGTGTGACACTTGGTCTCCCCAAACTTCAAAGTTCTCTTTCATTTTTCAGAAGTGTAGCAGGCATTTTAAAGCTTTGTTTGACATATATTGAGTAATATTTACTTACTTACTTACTTACTTACTTACTTACTTACTTACTTACTTACTTACTTACTTACTTACTTACTTATTTATCTATCTATCTATCTATCTATCTATCTATCTATCTATCTATCTATCTATCTATCTATCTATCTATCTATCTATCTATCTATCTATCTATCTATCTATCTATCTCTATCTATCTATCTATCTATCTATCTATCTATCTATCTATTTATCTATCTATCTATCTATCTATCTATCTATCTATCTATCTATCTATCTATCTATCTATCTATCTATCTATTTATTTATTTATTTATTTATTTATTTATTTATTTATTTATTTATTTATTTATAAGATGCTTCTGGCTTTCTGTTTTCCCCACAGTGTGTGAGCACTTCTCTTCTTTCCTCTAGGAAAACTTCCAAAAACTATGTTTTTACTCTGTGGTGACTGTGCTGTCCACAGTCACACCAGCTATAGCTAATTAATCTTTTCTTCAGGGAAAGAAGGAAGGAAGGAAGGAAGGAAGGAAGGAAGGAAGGAAGGAGGGGAAAGAAAGAAAGAAAGAAAGAAAGAAGGAAGAAAGAAAGAAAGAAAGAAAGAAAGAAAGAAAGAAAGAAAGAAAGAAAGAAAGAAAGAGGAAGGAAGGAAGGAAAGAAAAGGGAAAGAAAGAAAGAGGAAGGAAGGAAGGAAAGAAAAGGGAAAGAAAAAAGAAAGAAAGAAAGAAAAAGAAAGAAAAAGGAAGGAAGGAAGAAAAGAAAAGAAAAGGGAAAGAAAAAAGAAAGAAAGAAAAAGAAAGGAAGGAAGGAAGGAAGAAAGAAAGAAAGGAAGGAAGGAAGAAAGAAAGAAAGAAAGAAAGAAAGAAAGAAAGAAAGAAAGAAAGAAAGAAAGAAAGAAAGAAAGAAAGAAAGAAAGAAAGAAAGAAAGAAAGAAAGAAAGAAAGAAAGACTATAACCAGTCCCATTTAATTCTCTAAAGCAGTCAGGGTGATTGATACAAAGACCAATATTGTTTTGTTTTGTTTTGGGTTTTTTTTGGCAGCTCTTGAACAGTTTTCCTCTGTATATTATTTTTCTCTCTCTCTAACGATGTCATCTCATCTTTTCCCGGTTCCTCCCTTCTTTCTATTCTCCCCCGCCCCTCCCCCCCATAAGCAACTCCAATCTCAGGAGTAATTTTCACTTTGAGAACAAGCAAGGCAGTTAGTGGAAATTAAACTTCAGACCTTCTCAATCTGAGGTGACATCCATCTTCTGCCATGTAGTTGCATTTCGCCAGTCATGCAAATCTGTTTTCCTCTGTGGACAACAAGTTGGCAGGAACTGCAATGACTAGATGAAAACAACGGGAAGGGATGGCTTTGCAAAAAAGCTCATGAGAAGATTGTGCCCTTGAATGCTCATCTTTTTCTTTTTCTCCTCCTTGGAGAGTCCACATGTACAGTTAAAATTAAGGAGAAGAGAGGGGGAGGGAGGAGGGAGGAGGAGAAGGAGGAGGAAGCGAGAGGGAGGGAAGGAGGGACAGAGGGAGGGATGAAGGAAGGAAGGGAGAGAGGGAGGGAGGAGGAGGAGGAAGAGTAAAGAGGAGGGAAGGAGGGACAGAGGGAGGGATGAAAGAAGGAAGGGAGGGTGGGACAGAGGGAGGGACAGAGGGAGGAAGAGGAGGAAGTGAGAGGGAGGGAAGGAAGGAGGGATGTAGGGATGAAGGTAGGAAGAAAGGGAGGGAGGGAGGGAGAGAGAGAGGGAGGGAGGAGGAAGAGGAAGAGGAGGAAGCAAGAGGGAGGGGACAGAGGGAGGGATGAAGGAAGGGAGGGAGGAGGAGGAGGAAGAGGAGGAAGCGAGGAGGGAAGGAGAGAGGGAGGGAGGGATGAAAGAAGGAAGGAAAGAAAGAAAGACAAAGAAAAAAGAAAGGAAAGAAGCATTATTATTTCAGTCGACACTTAACACTCAGAATAATGATCTACAGCAGCGGCCCCAACCTTTGTGGCTTGGCTGCCCAGCTGCGGGGAGGAAAAGGGGAACCAGGCTGCACGACTGGCAGGCCAGCCTGCACATTCATGCACACACAGTGTGAGTTGAACTGCGTGCGTGCATTTGCGCCCGCCTGCTGCTCATGCCCGTTGAGCTGCATGCGGGTGTGCACCGACCCCTGGCCTGGTTGTGAATAGAGCATGACCCGATAGTGGGCTGTGGCCTAGGGGTTGGGGACCCCTGATCTGCAGAGCATACACGAGTTCGTTTACCATGGACGTACTTCCAAGGAGGATTTCACCAAACTTCCTTCGTAGCTCAGCTTTCCGACGGCTGCTTCGTTTTCTCAAAATATTGAGAGCCTTGAATACGTCGGTTTCGTACGTTCTTGCAACTCCTAAATCTTCCACTGGGTTTTTGCTAAACCCATTTCATTTTTTTTAAAAGAAGGGGGACCTAAAGTGGCTTAACCCCCCTCCCCCCGTATTTAAATGTTTAATCTTTTTGACAATTAACACAGCTAAAGGCCCAAACCTTTCGCTACCTTTTCATTAAAAAAAAAAAAAACCACCGGAAATTGAATGCGTCTTGATCTATAGACTTTTTAAAGCCTCAGTAAGTGGATTAATTACACAGGCATCTGTTGCTATGCATGCAGTGGCAAGCAAAGCCTGCTAATGTTTATGAGAGGCTCAGGTAGGAGGGCCTATCTTCCTAGCATGAAGAAAAAATGTCTGAGATATGAATTACAAATGACTAATAAGAATGGAACTTTTCCCGACGAATATGTCAGAGGACTCTAATTGTAGTTGGAAATTGGTTGCCAGAATTCCTGTAATGTGGAATGATGTCATGCAGTTCTCAGCTTCAAATATTTATATATTTATTTAGTATATGAATAGGGTAGTCCTCGACTTACAATTGAGTCCCGAAATTTAAGTGAGAGACCTTTGTTGATCCATTTTGCAGACCTTCGGACGAGCAAAGATACTGGGCAAGCCAGATTCGTTTTACAACTGTGCTACTAAGTTAACAACTGTCGCGATTCCCTTAACAATCCTGGCAGGAAATGGTCATAAAACGAGTCTTGCCATTTATAAATTTGTAAATTTGTTTGTAACCTGCTTGTTAAGTGACTCGGGCTTCGCCCATTGACTTTGCTTGTTAAGGAGGTGGCAAAAGGGGTTCACATGATCCCGGGACATGGCAACTGTCATTACTATGAGTCAGTTGCCAAGCGTCTTTATTCTGATCACGTGAAAAATCATCACCAAATGAACTGTTGTTAAGTCAAGGACTACTTGCGTATAACGTATGTGTGTCAGATCTCATCTCCTGGTTATTGTAACGGTTGAGTTATGATTCCCACTACTGTGTGCTTGGAAAATACCAGGCAATTCCAGAAGTCCAAGCTTCAATGAGAAGAGAGCTGTGCTGGAAGAGGGTAGTCTTCTATATCATTGCCAAATAATAACTTATTATATTATTGCCCCCCAAAATAGGGAGATGTCTTCAGAGCATGCACAGTCTTATTGTGCTGAGATAACCCAGGAGTAAATACAGTAAACAGTGATCTATATTAAATGGTGGTTTATCACACACTATCTACAACAGGGGTCTTCAAACTTGACCCTTTTATGACTTGTGGACTTCAAGTCCACAAGTCATAAAAGGGCCAAGTTTGAAGACCCCTGATCTACAATATACGCTAGGAACAAAATACATATATGTGGTAATACAGCAAACTCCAATATCCAGCAATTACAGCAGGAAACGGACAAGAGAGAAAGACTCCAGCAAGGCCTTCCCTTTTATACTCAAGTTCTTAAAGGGATACAGACTCCTGCTGAGTCATTCCTAACACTGCATCATTCATCTCATATTATACAAGCTGGTTAGCTTCTAAATCATTACATTGACATGTCTATGATCACCTGGAACTGAACTCATCTCAACTCAAGGGTGTCCTTATTTGTGTGTGTGTGTCTCTGAGTATGTCTGTGCATATATTTTGAGAGAAATGTTTTTTTTTTAAAGTGTTTTATTAATTTTCTATCATTACAATTCATTAGTGCTTAATGAACAACGTAGTGTCTGGGTTGATTTCCTTTGCTTAGTCATAAAAGTTAAGTTCTTACTCTCTATCTTGTATTTTCCAGCCATTGATAAAAAATAAGTTCCATGTTTGGAAGTATTCTGTGTCTTCTTTTGCTTTGATTCTCAATGTGAGTCTATCCATTTTAGTGTCATGGTTCCGACAGATGAAACTCTTCAAAGAACTTCGAGGCATTGTTTACCTTAAAGAATCTTTATTTGAGAAGCATAGCATCGGCACTAACATAGTCGAAGCCAAAAATTGAATTTCCCTCCCCTGAGCACATAGTATCAAAGCACAATTCCCTCCTCCAATTAAAACTCATAAATCACATTCTCCAATTAGTTTGAAATGCAGGCTTTCCCTCCAGTTCTCCAACCCACCAATTCTTATCATCTCTTATTTCAATAACCTTGGTTCACACACTAGGTCCAGTATTGCTATGTCTAGCTAAACTCTCATGCACATTCCTCCCCCCAGCATCATCTAATTCTAACTCTAACTCTAAAAGTAAAACATAAGAAGAAAATGGTTGCATCTCCAACTGTTGTCAAAGCAAAACATCCGATGTTAGCAGCGTTGACATTCAGCACAGTCCAGTATTTTCTTGATTATCCCTTCCTCCGATGGTGTTATCTCATTTTTCCAGTGCTGCGCAAATACAATCCTCACTGCTGTTAATACATGTAGTGTTAAATATACATTTTGTTTATCAATTTTTTCTGGAATTATACCTAATTCAAGTTTAAAGTCTACATGTTTCCCTAACATCTTTTTTAACCAAGTGTGTATTTTTGTCCATTTTTTTGTTGTTGCTTTAACACATGTCCACCACAAGTGATAATATGTACCAGGATTTTGATTACATTTCCAACATTTACTAGACATATTTTCATGTCTAGTATGCCAGAAGAGGGTAATCTTCTATATCATTGCTAAATAATAAGGTATTATATTATTGCCCCCAAAATATGGAGATGTCTATGGTCACCTGGAACTGAACTCATCTCAACTCAAGGGTGTCCTTATTTGTGTGTGTCTCTCTGAGTATGCCTGTGCGTACATTTTGAGAGAAATGTGTTTTGAAAGGCATGTCTTGATGGAATTTATGTTTCAAATTATTATTTTAGAACATTTTTTCGCCCACGTTTTCTTCTAACTGTGAGTCAGGGAAAAAAAAAAAAAGCAAATGTAAAGCTATTCCCCGAGGACATGTCATTTGCTACATCCAAATATTGATGCCATCTGAACTGATGGCAATCACCTAATGAAGAAAGAAATATTGGGGGGTCCTGGCGCGCTCCCGGATGGAAATGTCAATCCAGTGTGCGATTGCTGTGAAATCAGAAAATTTCACCATAGAGACCGTTTAGAAAGGAATTAAAAAATAAATTACCAACACTGCAGTGCCTTTATATAGATCTGCAATGCATTCGACTTTAAGAGGTTATGTACGCAGTTTGGGCCACTAATTTGTTTAAGGATGTAACATAATTTGAAAAGGTACAATATGTTGCAACCATTACTATGAGGAGCCTGGACCAGTTCCTTGGGAGCAAAGGTTGGGACCCTTTAACTCAGGGGTAGACATTTTAGAAGTATGAATAACTTATAGAACATACAAAAATGTTCTTGAACTAATTTGTCTCCTTCTCCTTTTCCTCCTCCTCCTCCTCCTCCTCCTCCTCCTCCTTATATAATCTCCAGATATAATAACAAAATGAAGAATATGAATATAGTTGAAGGTGGATGGATAGATGGAAGGATGGATGGATAGGTTCATATCGGTAGGTGCATAGATAGCTACATGATAGATAGATAGATAGATAGATAGATAGATAGATAGATAGATAGATAGATAGATAGATAGATAGATAGATAGATAGATAGATAGATAGATAGATAGATAGATGATAGATAGATAGATAGATAGATAGATAGATAGATAGATAGATAGATAGATAGATAGATAGATAGATAGATAGATAGATAGATAGATAGATAGATAGATAATAGAAGAGAGAGGGGGGGAAAGAGAGAGAGAGAGAGAGAGAGGCATTATTTTGCAAGCATTGAAACTGATCTCCAGCCCAGCAGGATCTTGAATACCTGTCAGGATTTCAACAGAATAGATAATAACTCAAATTCTCAATGTCTTTATTCCAGACATTCATTGTTCTCTAAACCTACATCTATGTGTCTGTAAATCCCATTTTATTCAATGGTACCTCTTTTCCCACACTGCCCCATACTTCGGGTCAGTGTGAACCCAACTGAAGCTGTCTTAGACATTACGCTATAAGAAATCCCACTCAACAGAATGTAAGGAGTATAACGGGGAGAATTTTGTTAAAAGTATCAGAATTGTGTTTGGGAGACCGCTTTTAGTTCCTATATAGTGTGGGCATATAGAGGTTCCATTAATTATTTGCCATTAAGCAGTGGGGTTTTCATTCTCTTCAGTTTTTTTTTTTTTTAAAAAAAAAACACAAATTCAAGTTGCTTATTATTTTGATTTTCTTTGGAATGTCAATTTGCGTGTATTTTTCTTTTAACTGCAAGTTGTTTTTTTTTGTATCAGAAGCTAAAAACCATTTCAACTGAAAGACAAATTATTTTAAATATATCGTTTAATTGGATACTTTTAAATGGGATTTGTGTTGTCTAGTGCTGTATTTTTCTGTTTAGGGACTGTAATTCTCGTTTATTTTTATTATCTTGTACTATCGCTTGATATTTTTGAGAGGGTTAAACATTCTAAGAGAACGGCAGGAGGTGGTTATTTTAATTAAGTAGATTGTTAGCAGATGTTTTAAATTTAAATCCTTAATTAGCTGATAGCTCTTAATCTCTCAGAGTAGGACATGCTTTAATTCTGATGTAAAGTCTAGAGACAGTTTCTTCTTCATCATCATCTTCTTCTTCTCCTGGCTCCTTGATACTTCTGGACAAACTAAAACTCTTCTTTAAGAAATGTTAATAGGATAAGAAGGAAAGAAAGAATCGCTTTACAATGGAGATTTACAATGCTGGATTACTCTTCCTGACCTGCTTCCCGTTAGAGATGATAGCCAGCTTTTCTTTTTAATTGTCCATCATATTGTTGCCTTCTGTTCATGCAATGTTTAGTCTGTAGTTCTAATTGAACCATTCATGCTGCTACCTCTTGTGATATTAAGCTTTAAGGTCAGTAGCAGGGAGAGTCGTTCTGAATTTATGAACATAGATTTTTGGCTACCTCCAGTGACAATCAATGGATGTCTCCTCTAAGATGTCGCTGTTATCACCCAAAGAAGACTGTCTCTCCAGTGGATTATTTAAAGCTAGAAAGAGATAGGTGTTTGTATGTGTGAGTGTTGTGTGTGTGTGTGTGTGTATGTCTGTTTGTGTATATGATAGGCATGTAGATGGCTAGATAGATAGATAGATAGATAGATAGATAGATAGATAGATAGATAGATAGATAGATAGATAGATAGATAGATAGATAGATAGATAGATAGATAGATAGATAATGATGATAGATAGATAATAATGATAGATAGATAATAATGATAGATAGATAGATAGATAGATAGATAGATAGATAGATAGATAGATAGATAGATAGATAGATAGATAGATAGATAGATAGATAGATAGATAGATAGATAGATAGATAGAGAGGCAGGCAGGCAGGCAGGCAGGGAGATAGATAGATAGATAGATAGATAGATAGATAGATAGATATAGATAGATAGATAGATAGATAGATAGATAGATAGATAGATAGATAGATAGATAGATAGATAGATAGATAGATGATGGATGGATGGATGGATGGATGGAGAGAGAGAGAGAGAGAGAGAGGCAGGCAGGCAGGCAGGCAGACAGAGAAGGCAGAGAGAGATAAACAGATAGAGATACAGAGAGATGGGGGAGGATAGAGGATAGACAGACAGACGGACGGACGGACGGATGGATGGATAATAGAATAGACAGACAGACAAATGATAGTACCCCCAAAATCAGGCCCCGTAGATAATGATATGAATTGCATCAAATGTTTGAACTGATTGTCATTCTCCTCCAAACATTTCCTCATTCATCTGATGCATGGCCTTTGAGGATTCCTAAGAAGAATAACATTTTCTCTGAAAAAAACAAAACCATGAAACACATCATCCTTGGCTTATCAGCCCTGATGCTCGGCATGTACAGTAGCAGTCTTCCAGATGACCTAATCATCCAGGTCTCCCAGATGAGGCGGTCATCCATGCTTACTATTTCACACTGGAAAAGAAGCAGCTATGAGTCGCGCTGATGTGCAAGTCTTCAGTGCTTGAAGAGGACTCAGTTAGAGGGGCGCCAATCAATGCTCAGCTACTAGCCAATGAAACCTGTCTCTTCAAATGTGGTACTCATTGGTTTGCAAAAAAAAAGAAAAAACAACACATTTTTTTACAACTGGAGCAAGAGGACACCATGGCGTCCGTGATTCAGCCTCATCTGCTCAGTGTTTGTGCTGAAAGGAAAGCTGTATGATCTCCGCATCTTTGATTAATTCCCTCGGTGTCTGAATTTCTAATCTCGAAGTGTCCAGAATCTTAACTGTTGGCTTTCTTTGCTCTCGTAGTTTAATGCTGAGGCTGTTCTCATGCTTATTCATACTTGCTTCTCTGCTCGTTAAAAAAAAAAAAAGGAGAAAAATCTGGTTTTGCTTATATTATTTAAAAGAAAGAAAGAAAAGAAAAGAAAAAATTCAGTTACACATTAGTTCTTATTGTTAATTTTGTTTCATCGTCATTTCAGATGACGTTTTTGATCCATTCCTTGGCTTTTTCCATTTTTTTTATGACTCAGCCTATAATTAAAAAAAATAAGACCTAAAATTGATCAAATATTTCTAAACCAATTTAGGTCTTATTTCCTTGGCACTGAGTGGATTGCTGCATTTTTATGGGCAGACCTGAATACCAAATAAGAGCATTTCTTTCCAACGGGGCTGATTCTGTTGGGATCCTGAACATTAGGATCTCCTTGATAAGGACAGCGAGTGTCATGTTAGGTAAGAAGCCAAGAGCATCCACAGGCTGATCCTGGTTCTGAAGCTTCTTTTGAAATCTAGATGGAAAAGTCTAAAAAGACAGCTCCTGGCAGGCATATGGGACACATTTATTAAAATGGTTTCTGTGTTATGGTAAAGGATTTTTGCACCATCTTTCATGTTGTCAGGGGCACCCACAGGGTGTGCACAAAGCATGGAGTAGACATTAAAAAGAGCTTGGAGCTTTGACTGATTAGCTGTGTCTGCCATTTTGATGCTGTTAACCTCCATCCTGACACGTTTGCACTCTTGGCATCTCCAGGCAAGAGTCTCTACATTTTATGCAATTTAAAACCAGCAACATGACACAGGATACAGTATAACACAGTCCTGTGATGATAGCATGGATAGGCAGATTTAGCAGGAGAAGAAGCCCCAGGTTCTTCAAAGCTTTACAAGATGAGGGGACTGGAGGCTAAAACATATAAGGAACGGTTGCTGGAATTGGGAATGTCTAGTCTAATGAAGAGAAGGATGAGGGGTGACAGGATAGCAGTCTTCCAGTATCTCTGCCACAAAGAAGAGGGAGTCAAGCTATTCTCCAAGGCACCTGAGGGCAGGACAAGAAGCAACGGATGGAAACTAATCAAGGAGAGAAGCAACCTAGAACTGAGGAGAAACTTCCTGACAGTTAGAACAATTAATCAGTGGAGCAACCTGCCTCCAGAAGCTGTGAATGCTCCAACACTGGAAGTTTTTAAGAAGAGACTGGATAGCCATTTGTCTGAAATGGTATAGGGTTTCCTGCCTGAGCAGGGGGGTTGGACTAGATGACCTCCAAGGTCCCTTCCAACATTATTATTGTTGTTATTGTTATTGTTGTTGTTGTTGTTATTCTCTTTTGGTTCAAGTTGGATTCTTCAAGCTAGTGACTTCCCCCTTTTTATGTTTATTTGTTTTAATTTGTGTAATCTGATCTTTGAGAGCCAGTTTGGTCTAGTGGTTAAAGCACAAGGCTACAAAACCAGAAGACCGTGAAGGGACATTGCTGAACAGGCAGGGAAGTTTCTCTGTTAAAGAGTTAGAACACCATTCTCATAGCACTCTTAAAACGTTGGTGGTCTTCATGATAGATTCCTGATGTGAAATCCATTACTTGGACATCAAGACAACCGTTGTCCATGGATGAAATATGATTTCAAGCCTAGACAGAGAAGTGGTAGAAGAAGAAATCCCGTTTTTATGGGATATCGGAGATACTATTGAAAGGACTTTGTCAATGCGTACTCGCAGTTGGGGACAAGTCTAAATCAAGCTTAAGTTGGGATAGGCAAGTTACATTCCCGTAGCATCAGGAGGAAAACCAAGCTAGTAGGAGTTTTCATAGCTTTGAATCCATAAAGATGTTTGAACATGCAGGTTTCATGTGTGCCCTTAAAATGTCTTCAGCATGAAGGAGAAAGGAAGAATTATAGACTTCAAACGTGTCTTTCTCAACTCCGGACCAAGAACATTAGGGCAATAATAAGCCTTTTACTCAATTTATAGTATTTGTTTTTTTGCCATCTAATAGATTCTTTGCTGCCAGAGTGGGATGACTGTTGTTCTATTTATAAATTAACATTCTGACATGCCTTGGCTAAGTTCCCAAAGACCTTTAGAGTTCGATGTATTATACAGCATTATTGCTTGTTACATCTTTGCTCTTTTCTCTCTCTCTCTCTCTCTCTCTCTCTCTCCTTCCCTCCGTCCACCTCTTTTTCTCTCACACATACAGGAACTATATAATGATAACGATAATGATAACAATAACAATGACGATGGCAATGACGACGACGACGATGATAATAATAACAACAACAACAACAACAACAACACAGTTGGAAGGGACCTTGGAAGTCTTCTAGTCCAACCCCCTGCTCAGGCAGGAAACCCTACACCATTTCAGACAAATGGTTGTCCAGTCTCTTCTTAAAAACTTCCAGGGTTGGAACACTCACAACTTCTGGAGGCAGGTTGTTCCACTGATTAATTGTCCTCATTGTCAGGACATTTCTCCTTAGTTCTAGGTTGCTTCTCTCCTTGATTAGTTTCCATCCGTTGCTTCTTGTCTTGCCTTCAGGTGCTTTGGAGAAGAGCTTGACTCCTTAGTTCCTATGGTACGCTCTTATCTTATGGCAAGGTGTATCTTTTCCCCCCTAGATGACATAAAATGTTGGCAGTCTGCCTTAGCTGAAATAGCAAATACAACAGATCTGTGGATCATAAGAACAACGTCCTCATAGCAATAGCACTTAGACTTATATGCCACTTCACAGTGTTTTACAGCCCTCTCTAAGCGGTTTACAGATTCAGCATTATTGCCCCCAACAATCTGGGTCCTCATTTTACTAACCTCGGAAGGATGGAAGGCTGAGTCAACCTTGAGTTGGTCAGGATCAAACTGTGGGTAGAGTTAGCCTGCAATGCTGCATTCTAACCAATGTGAAGGAAAGAAGGAAGGAAGGAAGGAAGGAAGGAAGGAAGGAAGGAAGGAAGGAAGGAAGGAAGGAAGGAAGGAAGGAAGGAAGGAAAGAAGGAAGGAAGGAAGGAAGGAAGGAAGGAAGGAAGGAAGGAAAATAGCAATAGTCTTTAGACTTATATACCACTTCAAAGTGCTTTACAGCCCTCTAAGTGGTTTACAGATTCAGCATTATTGGGTCCTCATTTTACTAACCTCGGAAGGATGGAAGGCTGAGTCAACCTTGAGCCAGTGAAAATCGAGCTGCTGGCAGTGGGCAGAGTTAGCCTGCAATACTGCATTCTAACCAGCAATGGTTTCAAAGGTAACCAATTATCCAGACAGGGATCAAGAACACTTTTGCATTGAAAGCATCTATAAGATGATTTTATTTATGTTCCTGCACTGCAGTGGAGTTGGACTCCTTGATCTGTGACTCCATGATTTGATTATCCTCTACTTTTCTTCCTCCTCCTACTTGTATTTAAATAGTTCGTTTCCGGGGTCTGTTTATATTACAACAGACATTATGTCTAAATATTCATTCGCAAACCAAAACAACGAGCTCAGAATGTATGTAAAAAGAATCGTTAGGTGTTATTACAATCGGAGTAAATTAAGGCTATGACTGCGACGGAATCATATTATTCCAGAAAGCAAGGGAAATACTCCAGTTTTGATACAAAAGATCAACTATTCCAATTCAGAGGAAAGACCGTTGGCTTTTAATTGAGTGGAATTAGTTGTCTTTTCATCAGTTTGAACTCAAATGAGATTAACCAGGACTTTCCTTACATTCAGAGAACAAAGACGTGCAATTATATGTATTGCACACGAGTTATCATTAGAATCCTGACTCACAAAGAATTCAACGCTTACGTAGCTGTACCTACCATGTCTTCTGTAGACATTATTTGGCTGGTTTCGTTAGATGATGAATGACCTGATTTACAGAATATCTGACTATCCACCACTGATACAACTGTAGCATGACCATACATTGCCTTCTTGATCTCTTGCAATGCTATCTCCAGCTATAGGAGAAGAGCAGGTAGAACTGGGGGCAGAATTAAACATGTCATCAGCTCGGAGTCTTTAAGTTGCCACAAATGATCCAAGTCCAGCCCCCCTCGAATTCTACTGAGCCCCATCTAGTACCAATTTAGTGCTGACCATTGGTTGAGTAGATTCTTGTGTATGGGCTTGAACAAATCTTCTGTACTGCAACTTATTACATGGTCCTGATTCTTTGCACCTGATATCAGCTGAAGCTATGTGTCAACTTTAGAATGAACATGGCTGCAGCCATTTTTTCCTTCTCATTTCTAGTTGACACATAGCACGGAGGGAGGGTGTTTGCCAGGTGTTGCGCTAGACAAAACAGACTCTCTCTCTCAGACTTTCTCTCGTGGGAACCATGGTCATCGGCTGCTCCCGAGAGACTGCGGGCTGGGCGTTTCACGAAAAGCCCGCCAACAAGCTGAGTGGGGAAACGTAGTTGTTTGCACAGCTTTGGGGGGCGGTGGGATTTCTTAACCTTGTTTTGGGAAATTGTTATGCATCTCTTCAGACTTGGTCTGGGCTTTCCGGACGTCTGAGATTTTGGAGGCCATTAAACACATTCAGTTTTGCTTTCGCTGACAAGTTCAGGGCAGCTTGCAATTGTTCCCTCAGGGGACTGTGAAGGCAATTTTTCCCTCAGGGCACCAAAGTTTTGGATCCGTTGTTTTGGGCTTTAGAAAATACTGATGACTTATTTCATCTTTGCAACCACAACAGCAACAATAAAAAAAAGGAAGTATTGAAGAGCTGTCAGAAAGGTTTAGTAACCATTAGAGTCATTCCTGTGCCAATTGATTTGAGTCTATGTTTGGCTGATTGCTAAACAAAACCAATAAAAGTCCACCTCTCATTAATTATATGTGTGTGTGTGTGTGTGTGTGTGTGTGTGTGTGTGTGTGTTTCCAAATTATTTTTTTAAGCATCAGTAAGGCTAGAATATATCTATCTATCTATCTATCTATCTATCTATCTATCTATCTATCTATCTATCTATCTATCTATCTATCTATCTATCTATCTATCT